>SKCR01037739.1:0-68581 GCA_019454045.1 Zanthoxylum bungeanum
TGGATATTTAATGATTAAACCTTCGTGGATTGATACTGTCCCATATCATCTCAATCCGGAACTAATCATATATTTACTTTTATCATTTATATATCTTGGTAATCTAATTACAAATGATAAAAGAGCAATTTCCTTTGTCACATAGTTAATTTGTACAACAACACCATGATCTGTATAAATAGTGATGCTATGGGTCATAATTGTCCAACAGACATAGACATATGGTTCAATTGGGTTATACTAGGTATTTGCGTCTGACCATCGACCAAGGCTTTTGCATATTTTCGTATTCCAGGTTAGCAAACTGATTTATTACACATATGTAAGAGAATCAATTCATCTTTAGAATAATATTGTGTGGAGTCACGACCCTAGATCTTTAAGTCTTTTCTTTTATTTTCCTTAGTATTTTCTTTTGAGTCTATTTTTATTTTATTTATCAAATCCACATTCAACCAACCAAAAACAATCAATTCCCTTCTCCCTATAATTAGATACCTGTAAATAAATAGTATCAATAATTAATAACAACAGTAGGAATTAAGTCCTTGTGGGATCGATATTTTTATACTACTTGAATGATACGTGCGCTTGCGTTATACGTGTGTGTTTACGCCGGTCATGCGCGTCGCGACACAAGTTTCTTGCACGTCGCGACGCGTACAAACCAAAATCAGATCTTCTGTAATTTCCCAGAACGCGTCGCGACACATGGTGATTCGCGTCGCGACGCAAGGCCAAAACTCAAGCCTGAAACCAACTTCTTTATATCCTTACACCTAATTCATTCTTCCATATTTCAACTTTTACACAACAATTCCATAATCACCCATCATATAACATCATCAAAGCGATCTATAATTTCTTAAATCTCAAAATCCCTAATTAACTCAATATTACAATTTTTGATTCCTACTCAACACCATCTATTTTCATACTTATGGTCATTAAACACATTGTCTAACATGCTTCTAATACTCTTATATCATTAAATCAACAAAACTTTCTTAACTCAAAATTTGGGTCAAGATTATTTACCTTAACTTGCATGATTTTTCTTTCAATCTTCTAAGCTTGTAAGTTGTTACCCTCACTCTTGTAATGGATAAATTTTGGGTTTGTTTCCTTCTTCTTTCTTTCTTCTTTCTTCATTTTTCTTCTTCTTCATCATCTTTACTTTTCTTTTCCTTCTCTTGTTACGTCTCCTTCTCTTTCTATCCAAATTTTTAGAATAGGTGAATAGTCCTTCTTATTTATAGTAGGAATAATTTGACCAATTGGCAACACTTTTAATTGAAAAAATTAGAATTCTTGAGAAAGTTGTGGAATTCTCTAGATAAGTCTGAAATTATTATTCATCTGAAATTTTGATCTGCATTTTTGACTTACTTCTAATCCGAATTTGGAAAAAGGTTAGTCGCGGATGTTGTAGGTCTCGGTCTTAAATTTACTATGATATAAAATTTATAAAAATCAGAGGTCGTATGGAAAAGATATGGCCCGATTACTAAAAATTGTTCGAGATGGAACATAATTTCAAGGAATCTTCTGAATGTCCCAGTACCATTTTATGAGCACATATTTGCTTGAACATGATTTATATTAAGTATTATACCTCTGAATTGTAATAGTCGTTAGGCTCTGGTACCGTACAAGTCATCTGGTTCACCAGATGTTACAAATTCTTCCCCCCTTAACTAGGTGTAGGACACATAAATCGGCGACGCTGTTCCAGGCTCGCGGCCTGGTCGGGAGTACGGAGTAGCCCGCGGGGGACTAAACCAGAGAATAAAGGAGTCGCCACCCAGTGTGAACTGTGAAATGATTTAAGGCCGCACTCACCCCTCGCAAGGGAAGACCTCAAACCATTGGGTTCGGAATTGTCTCTTACTTATGCCACTTGTAATGAACGGATTTGTGCAATAATCTAACAAAGTCTACGCAACATACATACATACACAAGAATGACCTTTGTCTAAGTTCGCATACATAAAAGTAAAAAACCTATATCTAAGTTTGCATGCATAAAAGTAAGTCGACCTAACGGCAAACACACAATCTCATGAACATATTAAATTGATAAATGCGGAAATATAAAGAAATAATAATTGTCTAAACATAAATATTGAAGAGATACAATTAAACTCCTATTGCGAAAGAAATAACTAAATAATGCATGGAAATAACATGCTATTTCTAATGAACCATGGATAAACACAAGATTTAGATAAAACGAAATATGTACGTTTCTCAAGTAGTACGTGGAATTGTATCCCAAGTTCAGACCGCACTACCGTCCATTCAGATTCGGCTACGAAATTTACGTCTGGGTTTCCATCGGATATAACACGAGAGATAGCAAAAAATCATTCATCCCACAACCATAACATACATGAACCAACAATACGCATGCGAAGAAATACTTATAAATAATTGAAAAAGATGAACGAGAGTAAATAAAAGGGTGCCCTCAGGTCTTACCTTTTAAGTCGCCTCTTGGAAGTGCGTTACACGGCCGTCGGAAGGGTTAATGCTCCGCAACTTTTCCGGTTCACTGGTTCAATGTTTTCCTTCATCGTCTCGCTATTTTGGGCTGCTATTTCCTCTGTTTTGGGCTGCTGTTTTTTCTATTTTGCTGTTGTTTTTGGACTGTTTTAGGGTGCAGTTTTTTTTGGTTTGGGGGATGTTTTAGGAGTGCAGTTTTTGGTATTTTTGGGGCTGTTTAGGGTATTTTTTGGTATTTTTGGGGGAGTTTAGGGCTGTGTTTTTTGGTATTTTGGGGGGACTGTTTAGGGGTCGTTTTCGGTGGTTTAAGGGTGCAGTTTTGGGACTGTTTTGCGGTAATGCATGAGGATTTTTTAGGGACTTTTTCTGGGCTGTTTGTTGCTTTGTTTGTGTCGGTGTTTACTGGTTGCTTAGGTTTTGTTTATTTTTGTTTGGGTGTTCACGTGTTGGCAGCTTAGGGGACCAGTTTTGTGATTGTTACCGTGTCGGTTAGTGAGGGTTTCGGTGGCAGTGAGTGTTGCATGTTTGTTATGGCAATCTGAAGAAGGGCACGTCGGTTTGTTGTTTTGGTGAGAGTGGCTTTCACATATGCATGGTTCGTGAGTGGGGTAAAGGACGTGTGGCTTTTGGGTTTATGGAGAGAGCCGAGTGAGAGAGATATATGCAAGGGATGTGTGGCTTTAGGGTTTATGAGGAGTGGCTGTGTGGTTCGTGGAGCATGAAGCTTTGTGTTTGGATAGGCTGTGTTGATTGCCGAGGAGTGAACGTGCGTGTGTGGGTTTTGAATGAGAGAGACCGAGAGGCTGAATAGAGTTGTTTTGCTGATCTGTGTGTCGTGAATGTGAGGTTAGAGAGAGAAGGAGATGAGGGAAGGATGCTCTAGGGTTTATTCCGAGAGGAGAGAGGTGGGAGGGGAAGAAGAGAGGAGGGCCTTCTGTGTACGTGAATGAGAGGGTTTCTTGGAGAGAGAAGATTAGAGTGTAAGGGCGTGAGGTCTTAGGGTTTATTGTTTTTGTTTGTTATCGTTAGTTGTCAAAGAGAGATGCCGAGTGTGTTGAAGAAGAGGGAATGGAGAGAGAGAGCTGAGGCTTAGGGTTTTGATTTTTTTTACTTTTGCCAGTGAATGAGTTCTTGTGTTTGTGCCGTGAGGATGCTAGGTTCTAAAGGTTTGGTTTGTGTGTCTTTTTATAGGAGTGGGTTAGGGTTGTCATTGTATGGGTAGGAAATGGAGATTATGTGATCATTGGGAAGATTTAATTAGTTTGTTATAAGGAAAGGATTTTTTTAATTTATGAAGGTGATTTATTTAGTTTAGGAAAGGGATTTGTTTAATTTAGGAAGGTGATTTGATTTAATTTATTTAATTTAGGCATGTGATTTATTTAAATTAGGAAGGTGATTTATTTAATTTAGGAATGGGATTTGTTTTGATTTTAATTGGATTTGATTTGATTTATTTGATTTGATTTGATTTAATTTAATTTGTAACATGTGTTTTAAGTGTTTTAATTATTTTTGGATTGGGCTTGGGCGAAATGGGCTTTGGATGGGTGCGGGGGTTTTTTATGGGCCGAGTCTAACAGTTAAAACAGAGACCAATCGAGCATATCCCGAGACTAAGCAAACTATTGAAATTTGGCAAGGTATTGATTTTTAAATTTCCCCTTCTGACGTCCATTTCCCGCGACTTCCGCAACTTATCGGGTAGTGCCTCCATACGAGGCTCATCATCGGGACTTATGTGTAAAATGTAGTGCCTACAGTCGCCCCCACTTTGATGGGAGTTGTGCAGTGTGTGACAATGACAATCCTATCAAAGTTATGCAAAGCATTTTTACTTACTTGGCTCGCCAACTGCTGCCTAACTTGCCTGTTGCTTCGAACTGAGTTGATCTGGTAGTGAGGTGTTGCGACCCATGAGGTTCATCCCTGCAAGATGCTGCGATCTCTAGGAATCACTACCGAACTGAACTGATGAGAGTTGGTCCCCTTCCGAACCTTGCTCCATTTCCGGAGTGCCATTTCCGGCATGCTAAACCTCATTCCCGAGGCGTCGCGGTTGTGATAGTTGTCCATTTCCGAACCGTGCTCCATTTCTGGAGTGCCATTTCCGGCATGCTAAACCTCATTTCCGAGGCGTCGCTGATGTGATGGTGGTCCATTTTCGAACCGTTCTCCATTTCCGGAGTGCCATTTCTGGCATGCTAAACCTCATTTCCGAGGCGTCGCTGATGTGACGGTGGTTCTTTTCCGAACCGTTACTGAATTGAGGTGGTTCATTTCAAAACTGTTACTGATGAAGGTCTTGTTCTTGAATTGAGATGAGGGTCTTGTTCCCGAACTGCTGATAAGGTGGGCCTTGGCCCTGAGATTCATTCCCGAAACTACTGGTAAGGTGGACCTCGGCCCTGTGATTCATTTCCGGAACTGCTGACAATGTGGGACTCGACCTTGGGATTCACTCCCGAAATTGTTGACAATGTGGACCTCGACCCTGGGATTCATTCCCAAAAATTACTGATAGTGTGGGCCTCGACCTTGGGATTCATTCATGAAGACTGCTAATAATGTGGGCCTCGACCCTGGGATTCGTTCTAATGGGATTCATTCCTGAAACTGCTGATAGTGTGGGCCTCGACCCTGGGATTCATTCCCCTGGGAATTATTCCCAAAACTAATGATAATGTGGGCCTCGTACATGGGATTCATTCCCTTGGAATTCATTCCCGAACTGCTGATAGTGTGGGCCTCGACCCTGTGATTCATTCCCCTGGGATTCATTCCCGAAACTACTGATAATGTGGGCCTCGACCCTGGGATTTATTCCCGACGCTGCTGATAATGTGGGCCTCGACCCTGGGATTCATTCTCGAAACTGCTGATAATGTGGGCCTCGACCCTAGGATTTATTCCCGAAACTGCTTGTCTTTGTCTCTTTTTCCTTTTCTTCAAAACCTGCGAACAAAACAAAAAATGTGTGTATGTGACGTGTATGCATGTATGCATGGATGTATTTCCTATTCCGATGGGTCAGGTCTTCTCTGTGCTCCTCGGTGCTTCTCGCCTACAAAAGTCTTTGATCGCCCCCTGGTCGGCTTATAATTTCCTTCTGCCAGTTCTTTCTGGTGGTTGGTCAGTCTCTTTTTGTCCCATGGCTCAAGTTCTCGATACATCCCTTATTCGCAGGGTGGTAGACTGGTCACCCCCAGACTTGGCTTAGCTTTCTGCTCTCCGCTGCTTGCACTCGGCCAAAGTAGATCATATGATGTGACGTTCCATATCAACATACTATATTACCTTTTACGAAATAGTCCCAATAGTTTACCATTATTGGCCCTCAAAGAATTCCCAGTATTGAAACCAGAGAACCTTCAAAACATTCAATGCAACTCAAATCCAAGTCTTTGAATAAATGATCTAAGCCAGACTCAAAGTGTGTGTTGCAAAGGTTCCTTTGCAGATTCATCCCCAGGTAATCCACTCAATGGTTTATCAAAAAAAATGGGATCGATGGGTCAAACCACCTAGATGTCTCAATTATGCCTGCAGCTGCTTTCAGGCCTGAAACCAACTTCCTTATGTCCTTACACCTAAATACACTTTCATTCTTCCATATTTCAACTTTTACACAACAATTTCATAATCACCCATAATATAACATCATCAAAGCAATATTTAATTTCTTAAATCTCAAAATCCCTAATTAATTCAATATCCTATTTTTTGATTCCTACTCAACACCATCTATTTTCATACTTATGTGTCATTAAACACATTGTCTAACATGCTCCTAACACTCTTATATCATTAAATCAACAAAACTTTCTTAACTCAAAATTTGGGTCAAGATTATTTACCTTAACTTGCTTGATTTTTCTTTCAATCTTCCAAGCTTGTAAGTTGTTACCCTCACTCTTGTAATGGATAAATTTGGGGTTTGATTTCTTATTCATTCTTCTTCTTCTTCATCTTCATCTTTATTTTTCTTTTCCTTCTCTTCTTACGTCTCCTTCTCTTTCTATCCAAATTTTTAGAATAGGTGAATAGCCCTTCTTATTTATAGTAGGACTAATTTGACCAATTCGCAACACTTTTAATTGAAAAAATCAGATTCTTGTGAAAGTTGTGGAATTCTCTAGATAAGTCTGAAATTACTATTCATCTGAAATTTTGATCTGCATTTTTGACTTACTTCTGATCCAAATTTGGAAAATTATTCAACGCGGATGTTATAGATGTAGGTCTTAGCTTTCTGGAGATATAAAATTCATAAAAATCAGAGATCGTATGAAAAAGTTACGGCCCGATTACTAAAAGTTGTTCGAGATGGAACGTAAACTAAGTTTCGCGTCAAAATTTCAAGGAATCTTCCGAATGTCCCAATACCATTTTATGAGCACATATTTGCTTGAACATGATTTATATTAAGTATTATGCCTCCGAATTGTAATAGTCGTCAGGCTCTGGTACCGTACAAGTCGTCTGGTTCACCGGATGTTACATGCTCGTATGGGATGACATGTCGTTTCTTTCATTTGAAAGTGTTTTTCTATGTAAAAATAAATTCGACTAGCCAACTTATAAGGTTCATATCTTACTCAATTGTAATCCAAATTAAGCAAATGATATACCAAATTAAAGATCACATGTCCTTATTTTGAAATCAACTTAGAACATGTCACTAATCATTTTTTTTTTACAATAAGATATTAAAGCGCAAAATTAGACAACATCATTTTGAAAAAAAAAATGAAATAAAATGGAACTTTTTTCATTTTTTTCAAGCATGATCATTCTTTTTTGTGCAATTTAATAAGAATACTTGCATCAAGGCTCATGATACCAATGTTAAGATCAACATCCCTAAATAACATGGAACAAATCCATGAATTACTTACTTATGATATAACCAACATGCATTACTAGTTTATGATTTATTTACAAACTTATTGATATAAATCTAAATATTTCACAACACAATTACATACATTATTCTTGTGGAGGTTCTCTTAGTCAAACTTATTGATTGCTCTTCTCAATGAGCAAATGCTCATATATAGGAGATGGAGGGGGAAGTCAAAGTTACTATATCATCACATGCATGATTTCATATTTAATCACATATATTTGGAAGCATTAAATAATCACATGTATTTGAAAGCATTAAATAGTCACATGCATTTGAAAGCTTATTAACTTTATCATACCTTTCTAAAAATGAGACCATCATGAGTATTCCATCAATGGAAATAATGTTGAACCCATTGATTTTCATTAATATCAAGCTTCAAAGTATTTGCAGTTTAAAAGGGACTTGTTATATGCTCCAAAATTTCATTACCGTTATTTCTTAAATGAATGTAAATTCATGTATTTTTCTGAGTCACTCTTTTTTATTATTTTTTTTTCTGTGTCCCAGAATATTTCAGGTTACCGTGATTTCGGGGATATGTGACTTAACGATTAATTTATGTCGTCGGTACAAAAACAATGCCCCCATATGTATTATGGAGTTATTTAGTGTTTTTGTAATGGCCAAACGAAAAAGACTGTTGTTTAACGCCATGGCTTTAGGGTAAGCCCAATATCCGTTGACGTGGGAATGTGTTGTAGCTTCATTATCCATTCATTTTTGTTATCAAATTCTGTCGACATTGTCATTTTGGGAGGGAGAATATGAAGTTGTCCTATATTTTAGAAGATCTTACACTAGTACCTAAAATGGCTAAATATCATTAATATATATATATATATATATATATATATGTTGGTTTTCAAAGTTCATGCGCAGCGGAAATCGTATTGGGTAACATGAAAAAATTTAATTTTCACATGAACAATAAAACCGGATCCGTATTTTCTGGTATATTAATAATAAAATTATTTAGAACTCAAGTAAGAAAATATACCTGCAGATCTGAATATCTTTGTAAATCGATTCTTTGAACCACGATCTTCCTCGTCTTATCTCATCACCTCAAACAGCACGTGTGGGCGTGAAAATAAATGCGAAGAACACTCTAATTTTAGTGAAGGATTCGTGTACTCAACACATGAGACGAATCATGTAGGGTTATTTTCTTTTTAATTTTCTTAAAACCAAACAAAGAAAAATCAAAAGGAAAACTATTTCCTTTTTCTTTTTCTCTCACCCTTGCTCTCGTTTTTTGTTGCTGTCTGACTTTTTAAATCTTTGATCAAAAGTGATTTTTTAAATTGAAAAACAACACAGCTCACGTTTTTTCAATTTTAAAAAGATTTGTTTTCTATCTTTTTGGATCAACTTTTGATCATCAAATAGAATTCTAATTCTATCCCAAGATTTTGATTTTCCAAGCAAAATCCTATCAATTTTGATTTTTAAAAAAACAAAACAAAATCCTTTAATATTTATCACATAATTTATCAAAGATAATTCATTAAAAAAAATAATTTCAAAATTTCAACTTTTGAAATATTATCTTTTTAAATTAAAATTTTAATTAATCAAATTAATTAAATATTAATTTTTATAAATTAATAAATAGATACATTATATATTAATAAATATATTAAGACAACATTTGTCATAATTTCCAAACATGAACTATATGGAATAATTAGAGTGTAAAATAATTCATAATTATTTTAAATAATTCACAACTATTTTTCTTCGCAATTATAATCGTTCGAACAGTGATAGAAGACGACGAGGGGACCGATGGACCTATAATTCTAAGCTCCAATAATTCCGTCGATTAATTATAAACTCTTTTGTTAATCAAACGAAATTATTAATTCTGAGTAACTCCACTAAATACCCAGAATTGCACTCTCAGAATTATAGAATTAATTACTCAAAGAATTCGTCCATTGATATAGTCATTACCTATGCAATGATCCTCCATAACAAATTCTTAAAGGAGCTAGGTATAAAATATTTGTTAACCTCTCCAATTACATCTTTATCCTTGACTTCCATTAGTTCTCAAGTGAACAATTAATTCATAACTTTTATGAATTTGCGCGCTAATCGTTCAGGTCCTGAACTAACAAACAAAAGAATCTTATGAACGGATTTCATTATATCAGGTTAGCATTCCCAACTATTCATTCAACTCATTCCCAAAATACAAGGTTTACGAAAGTAATAAATACAAAACCATACCGAGTAAATTAAAGAATAAATTAATATGATATAGGAGTCTGCTAAATATAATGAATTAAGATCATCACATATATGACCATCATTATGATAAAATTGATGTTCTTTATTTAACGGAAATTATTAGAACTTTTCAATTTCATCTGGTCCTGTCCAATATAATCTTATTATATAACACATTCATTTTTATGTCTCTACATAATATAGTCTGGATAGAACTATACCATTCATAATGAAATGAACTGTATTTATGACTTTGGATTTGAAGATTCCCAACTTCAAATCATAGTCATGGACAAATTTTGATTATTACTCTTTAAATTTTATCCATGCATATATGCATGTAACATTTTACATACACATATATGTTTAATTTAAAGTTACATAAATAATCACAGAATTTTCATGAATTTTATAAAGCAAATCAAAATGCATACATGGAATAAAATAGAATCACAAATTTATTAATCAATCATGTTTCGAACATATTTGCTTGTCGGGCATACAAATCCCAACAAACTCCCATTTGCCCTAAAGCAAATGAGACATGTCTCTAATCCCCAATCCTTCTAGATGCCCCTCAAAACTCTTTGCAGGTAGCGTCTTGGTAAAAGGATCGGCTAGATTCTCTACAGATGGAATCTTCAGAACAGCCACGTCTCCGCGTTGCACAATGTCCCTAATCACATGATATTTCCGCTCAATATGTTTTGATCTCTTGTGGCTTCTTGGTTCTTTGGAATTAGCCACTGCACCACTATTATCACAATAAAGTGACAATGGCTTGTCCATATCTGGAACCACTTCCAGATCGGTAAAGAACTTTCGGAGCCAAGCCGGTTCTTTGGCAGCTTCACAAGCAGCCACATATTCGGCTTCCATAGTTGAATCAACAACACATGATTGTTTGATGCTTCTCCAAACTATAACTCCCCCA
Organism: Zanthoxylum bungeanum; assembly: GCA_019454045.1. NCBI lineage: Eukaryota > Viridiplantae > Streptophyta > Magnoliopsida > Sapindales > Rutaceae > Zanthoxylum > Zanthoxylum bungeanum. The sequence continues at coordinate 10,587 of SKCR01037739.1, forward strand.
CCATGAGTAAACACTGATCCAGATATCAACTTTCGATCATCTGTATCTGATTGAAAATCAGAATCAGTATATCCAATCGGAATCAAATCCCTGCCAGAATAAACAAGCATATAGTTCCTCGTTCTCCGTAGATACTTGAGAATATGCTTAACTGCTACCCAATGATCTAATCCTGGATTTGACTGAAAACGACTAACTATTCCCACTGCATAGCATATATCAGGTCTTGTGCATAGCATAGCATACATCAAGCTCCCTACTGCCGATGCATATGGAATCTGTCTCATATCTTCTTCCTCTTGGGATGTCGAATGACACTGCCTTTTAGAAAGAACAACTCCATGACGGGAATGTAAGTTACCTTTCTTGGAATTTTGCATTGAATATCTAACAAACATCTTGTCAATATACAATGCCTGAGACAGAGCTAGCATATTTTTCTTACGATCTCTAATAAGACGGATCCCAAGAATATAACTTGCTTCTCCCAAATCTTTCATTTGGAATTGTTCAGCTAGCCAAGCCTTTAAAGTCTGATAATAGTTCTACATTATTCCCAATAAGTAGAATATCATCAACATAAAGTATTAGAAAGACCACTCGCTTGTCCTTGATGAATTTATAAACACAAGGACACTGCCTTTTAGGAATTGTTCAGCTAGCCAAGTCATATCTTCTTCCTCTTGGGATGTCGAAGGACACTGCCTTTTAGAAAGAACAACTCCATGACGGGAAGGTAAGTTACCTTTCTTGGAATTTTGCATTGAATATCTAACAAGCATCTTGTCAATATACAATGCCTGAGACAGAGCTAGCAGCTTTTTCTTACGATCTCTAATAAGACGGATCCCAAGAATATAACTTGCTTCTCCCAAATCTTTCATTTGGAATTGTTCAGCTAGCCAAGCCTTTACGTCTGATAATAGTTCTACATTATTCCCAATAAGTAGAATATCAGCAACATAAAGTATTAGAAAGACCACTCGATTGTCCTTGATGAATTTATAAACACAAGATTCATCAGGATTTTGGATAAAGCCATAAGATTTGATCGCTTCATCAAATCTCATGTTCCAAGATCTGGACGCTTGCTTAAGTCCATAGATATACCTTTGCAACTTGCAAACCTTTTGCTTTTCGTCCTTGCTTATAAAACCTTCTGGTTGCTCCATATAGATGGTCTCTTCAAGATACCATTCAAAAAGGCTGTCTTGACATCCATCTGCCAAATTTCATAATCATAATGAGCAGCAATGGAAAACAATATTCGAATGGACTTCAGCATGGCTACTGGTGAAAAAGTTTTCTCATAGTCAACTCCTTCTTTTTGGGTATAACCCTTTGCCACTAGCCTTGCTTTAAATGTCTCTACATTACCGTCCACTCCCCTATTTCTTTTGTAGATCCATTTGCACCCTATAGGATTTACTCCTTCAGGTAGATCTACAAGCTCCCAGACTGAGTTGGAATACATGGATTCCATCTCAAGTTTCATAGCCTCAAGTCATTTCTCTTTGTCATGATCTTCCATTGCACATCTATATGTTAATGGGTCATCTTTTCCATCATCAGTGATAGCAACTTGTGCTTCACCATCTTGTCTATATCGAGAAGGTAGTCGTACTATCCTCCCACTACGACGAGGTGGTAAGATGTTCTGACTCGAAGATGTGGTCTCTTTGCTTTGTGGAACAACAATCCTAGCAGGTTGTTGACTGATCTCATCAGATTTTAATTCCTCCAAGACTATCTTGCTTTGAGGTTTGAAGTCTGTCATATAATTACTCTCAAGAAACGTGGCATTTGTCGACACAAACACCTTATTATCTCGAGGATTATAAAACACACATCCCCCTGTGCCTTTTGCATATCCTACAAAGAAAAAAACTTCAGAACGTATTTCCAACTTTGTTGTCTTACCCATTAGCACGTATGCTGGGCACCCCCATATACGAAAGTGACTTAAACTGGGTTTGTGGCCACTCCATAACTCTAAAGGTGTTCTAGGTACTGACTTAGATGGAACCACATTCAAAATGTAGGTTGCTGTTTGTATAGCATACCCCCAAAACGATTTTGGAAGTGAAGAATAACTCAACATGGAACGAATCATGTCGAGTAAAGTTCGATTCCTCCTCTCAGCTACTCCATTTTGCTGAGGTGTACCAGGTGCAGTTAGTTGGGACAAAATCTCATACTCTAATAGGTGATCTTTGAATTCATTATCAAGGTATTCACCTCCTCGATCTGATCGAAGGCACTTGATTGATTTACCTAATTGTTTTTCCGTTTCGATTTGGAATTCTTTAAACTTTCCAAAAGTTTCAGACTTATGTCTTATTAGGTAAACATAACCATATATTGAGTAATCATCAACAAAAGTAGCGAAGTACTCATAGCCACCTCTTGCTTGTGTAGACATAGGTCCACAAACATCTGAATGTATAAGTTTCAGTGGTTCTTGGGCCCTATTGCCTTTTGCAGAGAAAGGCCTCTTTGTCATCTTACCTTCAAGACATGATTCACAGACTGGTAGAGTACCAACATTTAGTTCTCTTAAAGGACCATCCTTTACAAGCCTATTTATCCTGTCAAGATTTATATGACCAAGTCTTAGGTGCCATAGATATGTGTTATCAGTGTGAGAAATCTTTTGTTTTTTTGTTTTTGGCAATGCAACTTTGAACATTTCAGCATTCAATAATGAATTAAAATTGGGTCTTATTACATAGAGCCCATTTTCAATACAACCAGAACAAATATTCAAACCATTTCTTGAAATAACAACTAATTTATTATCAAAAGAAACTGAATAACATTGTTCATAAAGTCGAGAAACTGAAATGAGGTTTCTAGTAAACCCCGGTACGAAATAAACATTATTCAAAAATAAAAATTTATTGTTCTCAACATAAAGTTTTATTTGTCCAACTGCTGATGCTGAAACTAAAGCGCCATTCCCAACTCTCAAAGTAAAGTCCCCATCAGCAAGTCTTGTGTAAGAATCAAGCTTCTGTAAGAAACAACAAATATGATTAGTCGCTCCTGAATCAATTATCCAAGGTGATAAATCATTTTCAACTAAACAAGATTCAGTAACAAGTAAATCTGATTTACCTTGATTATTGTTTGGCTTGTTTCTTTTGCTGCTGCTTCCTGCTGTTTTCTCAGTTCCTGAACTCTTACCTTTATTCTTATTTTTCTTTCTCTTCTTTAAAGAAGAGTTAGAGGTAGAAGGTTCGGCAACATTTGCTTTTACCTTGCTCTCCACAGAAAAAGACTCAAAAGTTGTGAGTTCGATAAGTAATTGAGTCAAATTATAACTCAATTTACTCATTAAGTAATTCTTTTGAACTGAAGAAATTGTGGGCTAAGACTTTCCAAAATTAAGTCCACTTTTATGCCTTCATCTATAGTTGCCCCGTTGATTTCAGCTTCATGAATCATACTAATCATCATTAGCACATGTTCACGAACACGGGTTCCGGATTCCATTTTGCAGTTCAAGACTTTCCTGACTGTTTCATGTTTGGCTAGTTCAGAGGGTTGCCAAACATGCCCTGTAGAGACTACATTATCTCATAAGCAGTCTCTGTCTTTTCGAGCTTTGTTTTAAGCACATTGGACATAGTGGCAAGTAAATAACAACGAGCTTTGTCATTTCCTCGAACCCAATTCTCATAGGCATCTATAATGTTTTTGTTGGCATTCTCAGCAGGTTTGGGAGGACATTCCTCTATCAGGACAAACTTCAGGTTATCCAGCACAAGTATTATATTTATGTCATACTTCCACTTAGCAAAGTTATCACCAGTTAATTTTTCAGTAGCAAGCGTTGATATGATTGGATTTGACATATTTCTGAAATCATTAAAAAAATATTCTAAATTATTCCATGCATAAAATTCAAAATAAATTTGGCATTTTAATCATGATGCATATGCAAAACACTAAAATATATATGCACTACTATAGCCTCGGAAAATTTAATAAGCATATTATGTTGCTTTAGGGTCGATCACAATACCTTATTAAAATAGAGACAATCTCAATTAATAATTTTTTTTCAAAATATCTCATATTTTCAAAATTTATTAATAACCGATTTTTTTTTTTTTGGTCTAAATATAATTAACACTTTTAACTATATTTATATGAGTGTAACCCACCGTTTTGGATCCTAAAAATTTAACTCATAATAACCACCTTAGGGTAAGTTAATTATGAAATACATTTTATAAATCCTATCATAAGAAGTACAACTTTGATATTAACCTAAGCAAACACTTTCCTTAGGGAGGATGAAACTAAAGTCATCACGAAGCCCCACTTAGATTTCACGATGTTGCACTAACGGTGGAGACCAAATGATATTTTGACAAACTACCCGCTCTCACTCATTATTTTAAGTTTAGTGATTTTATATGTAAAACATCTAATGTTTTGAAAACTTAACGGAAAAAGACCAAGAAATCAAAATTAAAGGTCTTTAATTACCAAATTAATTGTTTCATAATAAAATTACATGCTTTACTAATAAAACTTAAATTCATTATGAAACATCCAAGTTATTCATGATAAACAATTTATTATAAATATTTAGAACTAAATTTTGTGACATTACAAATTTTAACGATTTAAAATTAATTCACAAATTTTATTTAATCGACTAATCGATAAAAATCTACAATAATTTTTAATCAAATTATAAATATTTACAATCATAAATAAATTTATGAAAATGCACATGTATGTATGGCATGTTATAATGCAAAAGTAGGCATTGTGCTAATTCTATATGTCATTTAAAATATGCTTGAAAATAAACATTTTATAATTCACACAAAATAAATAAATTGGATATTAATCGGGTTGACAATTTGGGTATTTCTAAAATTACAACCAAACAAAATAAAATTACATTAATATCAAAACTGGAAAGAAATATAATTATATTTCCAAGTGATTTTCACCAAATTTTTTTTTTTCTCTCCCGCACAGTGGGCAGTCTCACTGCCGCACTGTGCGGCTGGCTGCTGCCCAGCAGCAGCCCCTTGCTGCACATATCAGCAGCCCACTTGCTGCACATATGTGCAGCAGCGTGGCTGCTGCTTGTGCAGCAGTTTGACTGCTCAGTGCAGGAAAAAAAAAATTCTGGAAATATAAATTATATTTAATAAAAAATCGTCCGTCCGTGCATCGTCTATTTGTCTTGATCTTGATCTCGAACAATTACAAAAAATTAATAATTACAAAAAGAAATATCCATTTAATTTTGGGTTTACATATCCAATATATAAAACAAAAAATTAAAATTCTAACCCAATGTCAACCATACAATTAACGATTAATATCTATACATTCACCATCACATGATAATTTATAAAAATGCATAGCCTACTCTTTTACATACATATTAAAATGATTTACAATAAATCATTCTTATTAATATACCAGAATAAATACGACCGCTCATGATACCATTTGTTGGTTTTCAGAATTCATGCGCAGCAGAAATCGTGTTTTGGGTAACAGGAAAAATTTAATTTTCACATGAACAATAAAACCGGATCCGTATTTTCTGGTATATTAATAATAAATTATTTAGAACTCAAGTAAGAAAATATACCTGCAGATCTGAATATCTTTGTAAATCGATTCTTTGAACCACGATCTTTATCGTCTTATCTCCTCAACTCAAACAGCACGTGTGGGCGTGAAAATAAATGCGAAGAACACTCTAATTTTAGTGAAGGATTCGTGTACTCAACACATGAGACGAATCCTGTAGGGTTATTTTCTTTTTAGTTTTCTTAAAATCAAACAAAGAAAAATGAAAAGGAAAACTATTTCCTTTTTCGTTTTCTCTCACCCTTGCTCTCGTTTTTGTTGCTGTCTCACTTTTTAAATCTTTGATCAAAAGTGATTTTTTAAATTGAAAAACAACACAGCTCACGTTTTTTTCAATTTTAAAAAGATTTGTTTTCTATCTTTTTGGATCAACTTTTGATCATCAAATAGAATTCTAATTCTATCCCAAGATTTTGATTTTCCAAGCAAAATCCTATCAATTTTGATTTTTAAAAAAACAAAACAAAATCCTTTAATATTTATCACATAATTTATCAAAGATAATTCATTAAAAAAATAATTTCAAAATTTCAACTTTTGAAATATTATCTTTTTAAATTAAAATTTTAATTAATCAAATTAATTAAATATTAATTTTCATAAATTAATAAATAGATACATTATATATTAATAAATATATTAAGACAACATTTGTCATAATTTCCAAACATGAGCTATATGGAATAATTAGAGTGTAAAATAATTCATAATTATTTTAAATAATTCACAACTATTTTTCTTCGCAATTATAATCGTTCGAACAGTGATAGAAGACGACGAGGGGACCGATGGACCTATAATTCTAGGCTCCAATAATTCCGTCAATTAATTATAAACTCTTTTTTTAATCAAATGAAATTATTAATTCTGGAGTAACTCCACTAAATACCCAGAATTGCACTCTCAGAATTATAGAATTAATTACTCAAAGAAATCGTCAATTGATATAGTCATTACCTATGCAATGATCCTCCATAACAGATTCGTAAAGGAGCTAGGTATAAAATATCCGTTAACCTCTCCAATTACATCTTTATCCTTGACTTCCATTAGTTCTCAAGTGAACAATTAATTCATAACTTTTATGAATTTGCGCGCTAATCGTTCAGGTCCTGAACTAACAAACAAAAGAATCTTATGAACGGATTTCATTATATCAGGTTAGCATTCCCAACTATTTATTCAATTCATTCCCAAAATACAAGGTTTACGAAACGTAATAAATACAAAACCATACCGAGTAAATTAAAGAATAAATTAATATGATATAGGAGTCTGCTAAATATAATGAATTAAGATCATCACATATATGACCATCATTATGATAAAATTGATGTTCTTTATTTAACGGAAATTATTAGAACTTTTCAATTTCATCTGGTCCTGTCCAATATAATCTTATTATATAACACATTCATTTTTATGTCTCTACATGATATAGTCTGGATAGAACTATACCATTCATAATGAAATGAACTGTATTTATGACTTTGGATTTGAAGATTCTCAACTTCAAATCATAGTCATGGACAAATTTTGATTATTACTCTTTAAATTTTATCCATGCATATATGCATGTAACATTTTACATACACATATATGTTTAATTTAAAGTTACATAAATAATCACAGAATTTTCATGAATTTTATAAAGCAAATCAAAATGCATATATGAAATAAAATAGAATCACAAATTTATTAATCAATCATGTTTCGAACATATTTGCTTGTCGGGCATACAAATCCTAACAATATATATATATATTATATAATTTCTTAGATTTCAACCTTAATTTGGGCTAAATTTTAGAACCACGACCTCTAATTTTGGGTTGCACCAGATTTTAGTCTCTCTCAACCTGAGGTTGACGAATACAGATTTTGACAGCTATGACTTCATATTGTAGGGGTGTTCAATGGTCAGGTTTTTTAATTTTTTTAAACTTGATCGGGTTGGGTCATGCATATCGGAAGACTCGAAGCCCGAAATTTGATAATGTAACATGCACGAATCGGGTCAAAAAAATATGAGTCAGGTCGGATCAGAAAAATGCACGATATATTTTTTTATGATACAATTTTAATAGAATTTGTAATTAAACCAAATTATGATAAATTAATTACACATAAAAAGAGGAAAACCATCAAAATCAAGTTGGGTCGGATCAAACCTGATTTTTTGCACTAAATCTAATCCGATTTTGCGACTCGGGTTCATTGTGACCTGAAATTACATTTATAATTTTACAAATCCGATAAGATCAGATCGGGTCGCGTGTTGACCCGACCCTTTGAACACCCCTATCATACTGTTCCAAAAGTCAGGTTTTGCGAAGTTCTTTGTTAGGAATCTATGGATAGATTCATCTTTAAAATCGAGTTTGTAAAAAGGAATATTTATGATTATAAGGTATTAACCAATCTGATACTTAGCCAATACGACTACGACAACAACAAATTAATTTTTATACTAGTCGACCTAATTTTGATTGAACGCTACAATACCGGTGTCAATCCATACGCTGCACAATTATAATTTGGAAACATTGTGTTTGCTTTGATACCATTTATTACAAATCCATAAAAAAAAACCTCATCTTTTGAAAAAAAAAACACATAAATTTGTAAATATGAGACAAATAGACCATAACATTCTTTCCAGCAATAGTAATCATTCACTATAATGGATTTCCAAGGAGGCCTCACCGAGTCTCATACGACTGCCAGAATCCTATACATTATCAGAAGTCTGTTGCAGTTCTAATTCTATCCAAATGAAATAATAAAGTACAAAACTCAAACGTAATCAGTATCAAAGACGAGACAAATAAACGTAATTTCAATTAAAAAAAAAAAAAAAAAAAAAAAAAAAAAAAAAAAAAAAAAGGGGAAAAAAAGAAAAGGGAAGAAAAGAAAACGAGTATGGCATGATACAGTGCTCCACCCAGAACCCTTGGCTACAAATTTAAGATTTCAACCATTAGAAAACACCATGCAAGTTTCAGCTAAATATATGATATACTATTGTATTAGATATTCATAGCATGATCCTCCAAGAACTAGAAATCAAAGATCTGCTTCAATGTCACCAACAGGTCATTCCTTATCATCATCCCTCACCATATTTCCTGAACCTGTCTCTTACCAACAAGTGATTTCACATAAGAAAAAGGTTTCCAACATAAGTGTACTTCCAAGAGCTCCATTTTCATCAATAATATCATCGTTTGCTTCAATCCTTTTTACTCTGTAACTTGGTACCCCCGAAGCATCAATTAAAGCTATTGAATACCTTATTGCAGCACTAACCAACCAATTACCAGCCCACATAACCTGTAAACCTCATTTTGAACCATCTTGAATAAGAATTGTCTCATTTTCTCCATCAGCTGTGCTGATAACAATTCGGCAGAACCTAATAATTCCAGCAACACAGCAGATAGTACAGACATGTTTGGACCATCCACAGTAACAGAAACTACATAATTTGCTTATAAACCGAAGAATTCAAATAAAAGATCACTATTTCCTAGCAATGCCACTCTGAACACAAATTATTGTGCAGATAAAAGGCTTTAGCTCAGCCCTAAGATGGATGGCTGTAATAGAAAGAGTCCTCGTAATGCAGCTACTAACATCTTTTGCAGCATAGACTTATCCAGAGAGCAATTTACTACAGTGACTGCCTCTGAAGAATTTCGATATCAGTTAAATACTCAAACTAAAATGTAAGTAACCTTTCCTTCTTCTAGCATATACCCATCAGAGTTTCCCAGGAAACAGTCGTCAAATAGGGAAAAAAAATCTATATCTACTTGTTTCATGATCTACAAGTTCCATTTACCATAACTTTTAGACACTGAAGAGTCAAGACAGCAGCTAAATGACCCATATATTTTGATCATATACTTGGCAGCTACAACCATTTGGAGCCACATCTGGTATCAGAACTAATTTTCAATTTGATCCAGAATCAGTTGCAGTACCAATATCACTTGTATTCTCTGCAAGGGTAATAGTTATTGGTTGCCATCCCAACTGATGGTGAATAATCCATTTCTTCACAGTGATAACCATATTCAAGATGTGAAGAATATCACCAAGAGCAAGCTCTTCCAAGCATGAACTTTTAAGAGTCAAAGCTGCTTCATACCTGTTTAAGTACACAAAATTACAGTTCCAAATTGTTTTGCAAACAAAATTGCAATTATAGCAAGTCAAAAGTAGCATTATTAGACAAATCTACCTGCATTGAGAGGCCATTATAGCTGATCTCCCGGATAAGGAAATTAGAAACTTTTGTATGCCATCCCACATTTCTTTTGGGTACTTATTACAATTACCACCTATAGGGTTCACGCACTTCCATAGTTTCTCATTTTTTGGAACATACAACTGCACTGCACCAAGGTTTTGCTTTATTACCATATGTTGCTCAATTGCACAATTCAAAGCTTTTCTTACATCAGTATTGCGGTGTTTTGGTTCTCCATAACATATGCAATCAGTTATGTTTGCTTCAGTGGGCATAACTTTCTCAATTTTCAGGGTGTTTAAAGCAAGTAAGATAACCCCGATTAGGCCTTGTACATATTCAGAAGGAGGCGGGCGTCCCTGACCTCCCCAGCTACCATAACTAGAAACAGGAGTAGTAGTCGAGGATGACGACTGGGGTGCACCTTCAGGACCACGGGAATACCTGCTGTTTGGAGTATCACGGTGAATTGCTTGGCCACCATGCACGGCAGGGCTTTTTTGTGGAACATTTATGCTACTTGGATTTGGAGACTCAACATAGCTAGTTTTAAATTCTTCTCCGCTTTGAGGATGGAAATTAGGACGATTTTGAGCGTAGTTTGGAAACTCAGATGTACTAAGCTTACCAATATCAGGAACATTTGGGAGAGGGGCTGAAGGGAATCTAGGGCCATCGAAGCAAGAAGGTATGGGACGAAAAACATGACTTTGAAGTTTATGAGGTAGAAAATTATCCTGCGAAAAATTTGGTTGCATAGGGAAGTTATTCGGCCTCAAAGACGGAGGATATTGATTTTGAAAATTGCCTGAGAAATTATTTCCATCCCTCCCTGAATGATCGGGATTGCAAGGGAAGAAATTAGGATTAGACCTAAGCTCACCAGTGCCACCAAAGAATTCATGTGGGGCTTTCTTAAACTGCTTTTGTTGTGTATGTTCCAACTGGTTAGAATAGTCATAGTTCTTACTTTCTTGTATAGGGACTGGCGCACTTGCAACTCTAGGTATGTTGGGCTGATTTGGGGGCTTCCTTATGAATTTCCCTTTAAGCTTTGCATCGCCAACTCTTCCAGAACTTGTGTTGAAACCCATTGGTTGGCTTACTTGAACAGGTTCATTTTCAGGGATAGAGGTAGTAAAACTGCTAGTAAGAAGCAAAGATTCACTGCTAGGAAGTGGTGGTCCACCAGCTACAAGGCTTGTCCAAAGCCACACACTCTTGGCTGCGGCAACAAGTGGTGCCGAAGCCTTGTGTGGTTGTGCCAAAAGAATATTATACCTCCTCATACGCAACTGATGGAGAGCATTAGAAAAATCTCTATCCCCCGAAATCAGCAGATAATTCGAGGGAGCAGGGTTGTCCACTGCCCAGAATAGCATGTCAACTAAAATCTTCTTGTCACTAGCGTCTTTAACACCTATTTTTCCAATCTTTAAGGCGTCAGTTAACACCAAACAAGGCAAACTATAAATGACTCCAGGTCAATTAATTCTAAAACAACAATGATATGTGCCTGTTACTTTGTACAACATTTTACACATCATGTGTATTTGAAAAGGCACAAACATTTTACACGACCATGTGTATGTGAACAGGCACAAACGGCAAAAGGGAATAAATAAATACACATGGCTGTGCAAAGTGTGGTGTAAAATATTTACAATTGATGTTTGATTCTAAAAAGAAATTCAATTATTAGGTTAGATCAATCAATTAACCAATCAATCGACAAATAAAATAAATCTGTTTGTATACATTCTTTTTCAAACTAACTCATGCCTTACCGTTATATATATTCTACCATCAAGATAAAAGATTCATCGTCTAAATATTCACATAATAAAAAAGAATTCTGCAAAAAAAAAGTGCATAAATAATATACCGGCGGGGACGTGATTGAGAGCAATGCCAGTACTGGAAAGCGCATGCTGGACGGACGCGGGGATGCGATTGGTGTCGCCGTAGGCGGAGATAGAGACGGGCCCGCAGTAGTTCATCTTGACCAAGGCGGAGCTTATGTTCTGTGCGATCGTGTGAGGGTCACAGTTCTTCGGCACATGGCAGTTCTCTATGTCCCACCACGCCGACGTCTTCGCAGTCACGTACTGCTGCTCCGCAGTAGAAGCCATCGGCGCCGCCACGGTTCCGATCACATCTCCCCCCATCTGTTGTGGCGCATGATAGCTTTTGTTCGGGCGTACGTTAGCATCAATCCACCGGTCTCTTCCTTTTTGCTTTGCTTTGGACTTCGCGTGTGCGCTATTGACGACTATGACCGATTGCTAAGTAGAGAGCGTTCGATTTTGAAGGCGGTGATTTAAAGGGAAAGATCTCGTTGGACTTACGATTTTACCCCTGAATAGTAATGAGAGTAGGGATGGCAGTGGGTAGGGTATGATGCGGGTTTTTCATTACCAAACTCGCACCCGCATATGTAAATAAATTACCAAACCAGCACCATATCCGTTGCGGGTTTTAATTTTCATTACCAAACCCGCACCGCATATAAAAATAAATTATCAAACCCGTATTGGTACCCAACGGATTTTTTACGGGTTTTTAAAATATTGAATTAATTTGTGTTCTTAATAATATAATTTTTTTAATTAAATACTTTATTTTTAATTGCTAACTGTAGTTTTCACATTTGTTTTTCATTTGACATATATAACATGCAATGTATGTATATACATTACATAATGTATGAAAGATTTAGTATCATATGTTTATTTTTTCATATAAACATAATTAAAACGAGTTCTTCCCTTCATAATTATAATGATCTAAGTTAACCAACTCAATCGAAAATAAGCTAAAAAGTAATCATCAACTTTTGGTCATATTTTTTTATGCTAAGTGTAATGAAAGTGATGCTTATAAGGCTCAAGTGGTGTAAGTTAATGAAGAAGCAGGAAAGCTACTGAAGTTGCAGCAAACACTAGCTTATTTTGCTCCTCTCCCGTTTCTGATCATGTGAACTTAATCCAATTTTTGTATTATAATTTTATTAACAAGTGTGATTAAAAAAAAAACAATAATAGTCATGCAAAAAATCTTCAGTTGGGCAGGTTGCGGGCTGCGGCTGAGTGGGAGTGTGGAACTGTGGATTAGTGTTTTAGGTTTAGGTTTTGTTAGTTGTTTTTATATGAATGTTTTTTTATATTGTCCTAAAAATATTAATTAATAAAAAATAATATTGCGAGTACGCGGATACCCGCATTTTTTTCTTAAATATCAAACCCGCACCGCACCCGTAGCGGGTTCCACTTTAAATTACCAAACCCGCACCGCACCCACTAATATATTTACCAAATCCTACCCATTGCGGGCGGGTTTTTACGGGTTTGCGGGTAAAATTGTCATCCCTAAATGAGAGTCTACAAATTGGTGCATGTGGGAACACGTGTACAACTGCTGGAGCGATGATGCAAGGGAGTCGTTGAATTTGATTTCAAAGCAAGCTGAGAAAAATTTTCAAACGTGGGGGTGGCAAGGGGAAGTATACTTTAATTCTTTGGTCGCTAGATTTACTCTCACGTACAGGGGTGAAAAAAAAAAAAAAACCTAAGTGATAATTTTTTTTATTTAAAAAATAGGCTAGGACAGTAGGTATGAGGTCCCTATTTTTGGGCCCAAATGCTTTTTGCCGACCGAAGGCGCGTTCCAAGGTTGAAACAAATGACATATACGAGTATTCAGGCACGTAGTTAGGTTCCAGAAGTCCGAGGAACGAAATTTTCAGTAATTTTGGTTCGAAAACAACGAGAAAATCGCCAGAGATAGTTTTGGCTAGATGAAGGTTTCTTTTGCTTTTAACGAAGTTTTTTTTTTGTTTCGGCGGTAGAATAAGGAGGAAGCCTGCCATTTTATATTCTCGAAGAATGTGCAGCCGGACATACATGAGAAGATATATGATCGGACATGATTGAAATAAATAATATCCGGTCAGACATGTTCCAAAAGTCGAAATGTAACTGTGATGTTTGGGCACCAGACTTGCCAAGGAGGAAGACAGACGAACACTCAGTAAATCAAAAACAAAGAGATTGTTCTGAAATCCGAATGCCAAGGGAACCCTGGAAAAATTATAAAGACAGTGTTTGATTTGCCATACAAATTCAGAAGAGCAATAAATATCAAACAACTCTATGAATGAAGTCGAGCCTTGGGAATGAGGGCAGACAACAGACAACTCTAGGAATGGTGTATAGCCTTATGAGTAGGACAAATAACAAATAGTTCCGGGAATAAAGTGGAGCCTCGAGAATGAGGACGAACAATAGACAATTCCGGGAATGGAGTGGAGCCTCGGGAATGAGGAGAAATAATAGACAGCTCCGGGAATGGAGTGGAGCCTCGAGAATGAGGACGAATAATAGACAGCTCCAGAAATAGAGTAGATATTCGGGAATGAGGATAAACAACAGATAGCTCTGAGAATGAAGTAGAGCCTCAAGAAAGAGGACGAACAATAGAGAGCTCCATAAATGGAGTAAAGCCTCGGGACTGGGACAAGAGATCGAAGCTTCTCATAGCTGGGATCGAAGCATCTCATAAATGATCGAAGCATCATGGGAGCTGAGGGTCCATCAACCATCACAACCGGGATCAAGCATCGGGGGACTGAGGGTCCATTAACCATCACAACCGGATTCGAAGCATCTCACAACCGATCAAAGCATCGGCGGACCTGAGGGTCCATCAACCATCACAGTCGGGATCAAAAGATCTCACAACCGATCGAAGCATTGGATGACTTGCGGGTCCATCAACTCTCACCAAGCTACATACAAGGGTCAAAGCATTTTACCACTGATCAAAGCATTGGAGAGCCTGAACGCCCACAAACCAACAAAAAGACTGCCACAAAGCCAAGTAAGGCCGGCGACGCCTGGCAAACCAGGTAAGTAAAAATACATGCATGAATTTTATAGATTTATCATTGTCATGTATTGCACAATCCTACCAAAGTATGGGCGAATGTAGACATTGCATTTTTACGCATAGCCCAATGATGAGTCTCTTATAGGGGCACCACCTAAAAGCTTCGAAAGTTGCATGGTTAAATGTCGAAAGGGAAGAGAACTCTAGAGAATTCAAAAAAATAGCCAAGTCCAGGCCAGCCATCACCTATATACGGCCGGATATACATTTGAAATCCTAAATCTGCTAGATATATGACAGTTGTCAATGAATATGCATATTGTCAACTACGGAAATCACGATATCTGATTAATGTTTGGCCATACATATATTTGAAATAAATGTCCAGCTGGACATGTATCAAATTGTCAGCTAGTGTACATATTTCCAATTACTGAAATTACATACCTAATTAATGTCCGACAAGAGGTATGTCTCAAGATAAACATCTGACTGAATATAGATCGAGCTGTAGCTAACACTGTAGATTGGCAATCACTGGAGACATAGAGGGGATTTGATTTCCCCTTCCCTTCACAAAAGAATGTTGAACTTTCTAAGACAACTACACTTAAGGTACGACCTGAGGGCACCCTGATTTTATTTTCGCTCTTTATTTCCCTGCTTTTGCATTCCTGTTCTAACACAGTATATCCGGCCGGACTTGATATACGTTCAACTGGACATACACAAGTCAAAGAAATGTTTGGCCGTATTCAAATAACATCTGGCCATATCCGGTTATTATTATTTTCTTTTGGTATATAGGATGAAAGCCCGGATAAAAATCCTATAGCCGATTCTGAATGGATGGTAGTATGGTCTGTACTCAGGATACAACACCACGTACACTAGGAAATAATTATACAAAATGCCGATTTTACAGAATTCATTTTTATTATTATAATGTTATTTCTAGCTTGTTACTGTAGCAATACATGTTTCTATGTTTGTTATATGTTCGGTTCACGTGGAATATCCGACCAAACTTATGAATATCCAGACAGACATTTCTGATGTGAAAAATATCCAACCGCGCTTCTCTGAGGCCAGACCGATGATACATGTACCATGTTTTGTCTAATTATAGTCATTTTTTATTGTTATCATGTTTACTTACTGCTTCATTACTTTTGTTATGCTTTCTAATTATTTTATCATTACTACCTCATTATTATTTTATTAGTATTACTATCTATGCATGTTTCCGCATTGTTTATGTCTCTGTTTCACGAATAATATCTGACCAGACTTGCATTAAGTCCTACTAAACATGGATTACACAAATAATGTCCAGCCAAGCTTCTCTGAAGCCAGCCTAGTGAGACATGTACCTTTTCCTATTTAATTATTGTCATTTTACTGTCACATATGTTTCATAGTCAATTAGTTACTACTATCTAATTATTTCATTATTACTGTCATCTATGTATGTTTCTACACTATTTATGTTTCTATCTAAACAAAGAATATCCTTCCAGACTTGTACTAAGTCTGGCCAGGACATAAATTTCATAAAGAATGTCGGGCCTGGCTTATATATATTCTGATTTATTTAATTCGTATTTTGTTATTGTTTTAGTAATTGTTGGACATTTATAACTTTCGAAATCATTTTTTCTTTTATTACTGCCTTTATTATTAAATGTCTACACTATTATATGCCTTTAAATTATTGTTATGTGATATTGCATTATAGGACATGTTTATACCTCATTTAAACCTGAGTATTATACTGGCATCAGTAAAGGACCATTCTGAACCCAAACGAATTTAAGGTCAGACCTTGCGAGGGGTGTAGTGAGGCCTTAAATCATTCCAATTATCTTATATTAGGTGGCCACTCCATCATTCTTTGATTAGTCCCTCATGGGCTATTTGTACTCTCTATAGTGTCGGTGTTGTCAGCATCATAAGCATAGCGGTAAATCCCGCCCCGTTCCTACAGAAACCTTATTAATCACAGCCATTGGGGTCGGCTTTAAAATATTTAAGAACATCCAAATGGGCCAAAACAAGGCGTACCCTTCTAGATGAAAGCTAGTACAGATATCAGACTCATGTTCTTATAACATTTGGATCATAATCAAATATTCTAGGCCCAACAAGGTTTTCATATAATTTGGCCCATTGACATTTCAAAGAATTTACAAATTGACATGAAATGCAAACTTGTCACAGCTAAAGGCTCAACAAGTTTATGCTCCACGGTAAAAAGATTAAATGACTTCAAATGTTTAGGCCCAATGACATGCATTAGAAGGTCTATTCTTTTAAGGCAGTAACTATTAGTGTACATGTGGGCTTATTGCAAGGTTCAGGCATATGCTATTATCGACAAAGGCTTGTCCATAATTAGGTCTCTCCACCCAAGGGTTCAATCGACTAATGAACACACATTTCTTATACCCGAAGGTACGTGCCAACAAGTGATAGTTATCATCACATAATGATCCACTGCTTTCAGTGAAAGCGTTTTCACGGTATGTAACGCCTTCGGGGTCTAGAAGGGTATGCAAAAGAATGAAGACATGATTAACCTCAATCTCGCCATAAATACTACAAGATATTTTATCGGGGTCGATTTTTTATCCCGAGTGGAGTCTCCATCTGTCGGAATAAAGTAAGGTTTACTGTTATGTCTATGATGTCGGCGACCACGACACTGTTGGGCTCACAGCCCGTAGTGAGTACGGATAGCCCATGGGGGACTAATAGGAGAATGACGGAGTCGCCACCTAGTATGAAATATTGGGAATGATTTAAGGTTGCACTAATCCCCTTGCATGAGCCGACCTTAAACTTGTTTGAAATCGAAATAGTCTCATACTGATGCCAGTATAATATTCGGGTTTGAAAAGAGGTATCGACATGTCTTATATTGCAATAATGCAACAATAGCTTAAAGCATACAATATCACAATCAATTAATAATAAAAGTAATAAGAGAGCAAAATTGATAAACATAACTATCTAGAATTGTTAAAATTGATAGTAAAATGCTAATTAAATATAACATAATACATATCTCACTGGTCTGGCTTCGAAGAAGCCTTGCCGAACATTTTTTGTCAATCATTAATGTCCGACCAGACAAATTTCATGTCTGGCTGGATATTCTTTGTAGACCAAAAAGATAAGAAACGCAGAAACATATATAGCTAACAGTAATAATACAGTGATGAGATAGCAGTAAATAAATGACTATAAAACAGAGGCAACAGTAATGAAAAGACAATAAATAAACAGGATATTGTATGTGTCTCACCGGTCTAGCTTTGAATAAGCTCAACCGGATATATTTCACATTAGGAATGTCCGGATGGACATATAATGGGTCTGATCGGATATTCTACGTGGATTAGAAAGGTAAAAAGTAGAAACATACATTGACATACTAATAATAAACTGAAAATAACAATGTAATAAAAAACAAATGTAAAATGAAACAATAATAACGTAATAAAAAATAATAATATAGTCGTATGTTTTATCATTTGGCCGGATATTTATTTGAAATTTGTGTATGTCCGGCCGAACATATGTCAAGTCCGGCTGGTTATACTACATCAGAATAGTAACATAAACATGCATAAATAAAGATTATAGAGCCCTTAGGTCGTACCTTAAGTGCAGTTGGCTTAGAAAATACCTCTAAAAGCTTGGGCAGTTGGCGGATTACTTGACGGAATAGGAAACTCCAGGGAACTCTTGGTATTTCCTTACTGTTTTTTCTCTCCGATTCTCCCTAAGGATTCTCTCAACTGAGACTTTCAGAATTTTCCAAGTAGACTTATATTTCTAAATTAGGATTTTCTAGGGCATTGTGAAGAGTTTGGGCACTAATTTATAGGGCCCAAACTGGGACTAAAAAGAGAAGGAGAAATCAAATCCCCTCTCTGTCTCTAGTGATTCCTAATCTTTATTGTTAGCTACAGTTCGATCTATGTCCAGTCGTATGTTTATTTTGAGATATATATTATGCCGGACATTAATCAGGTCGGTGATTTTGGTGATTGAAAATCTGTACACTTGTTGACAGCTCAATACATGTTCGACCGGATATTTATTTCAAATATATTTCTGGTCGGACATTAATTAGATCCCATGATTCCAGTAATTGATAATCTGCACACCCATTTACAACTTGTTATATGTCTAGTCAGATTTAGGGTTTTCAATATATGTCCAACCAAATTTTATGGACTGAGAAAAAGGTTGGCCGGATATAGGTGATGTCCGGCCGGGATTTGGCTATTTTCCTAAATTCTCCAAAGTTCCCTTCCCTTCCGGAATTCAACCCTACAACTTTCCGAACCTTCGTGTGGTGCCCCCATAAGTGACTCGTCATCGAGATATGCATAAAAAATATAATAACTATAATTAGAATCCAAATTGATGTTTACATATGTATGTAATCTATATATTTCTTGAATTTGGATTCCCCGTTAGCGGAAAACATAACGGAGTCTTAATTGTGAAGTTGAGTTATGGTTTCCAAGTAGAACTAATTTGTCAAGAAATTGATCTAGATTAAATATTTAAATTTGATGTAGATTCTAAGCCTTGACCCCACTTTAGGAAAATCTCCGCTGATAAGACATAATAGTAACTTATGTGAAGGAACACTTGTTTCTAGGTCCGCTTTGTCAATATGGATGCAATTAATTTCCTAATTGTAGAAGCGAAGTGGGGTTTACCATTATGCTTATGATATCGCCGACCACGACACTATTAAGCATGCAGCCATAAATAGTATAGATTAGCCTACGGGGGACTAATAGAAGAATAAATGAATTGCCACCCAGTATAAAACACTAGGAATGATTTATGTAGGAATCAATTTCTTGCGCGGTGGAAGTGTCTGAGGCACCGGGATCGACCTTGAAAAAAATTTATGCTCTTCCCTCATTGTGGTCGAATCTTTTCAGCTTTATTTTCCTCTGCTTGCTTCTATTTTTGATGAAATTAACGACCACAAACAGCCCCCGAACAACAGTGAATATATACAGCCTCAAAATCATGCACTGCAAATATCGAAACTGTAATATTTTGGTGCTAATGGGTACTATAATTCAGGTATGATTTTTCTCACCAAACCATCCCCACAACACTCTTATTTCAGTCCCTAAAATTCCAAAATAATTGAAAAAAAAATAGAACAAAAACTGAGCACAAACTATGATGATGATGCGCGATGGTGGAACATGAAGGATAAGGTTTTGTTTCGTTTTCAAATGGTCTTCTGTGCTATGGCTCGCAACCAACAAAAGAAAGATTGGGTTTCACTCATCAAACAAATCCGTAAACACTTTAGAGATTTTTATTGTCACACATAAATTTTCTTCTCTTTGTTCTTTTTTTTTTCAACTCTTGAGAGAAAAATAAGAACAAAGGGTGGCTAGGATTTTTATTATTAGATTTGTCTAAAAAGAAAAACCATTTTCCTTTTTATACTTAGGGTTTTCTTGTTCAGATTTTTGTAATCAAAACACAAAATAAACACCCCATTTTACCCTTGCAAAATTCAGACATATGGCCCTTTTCGTAGCTTTTAAATTCGTTTAATGTCTTAATTAAGATATTAAACATATTGCCTAACCAAATTTTATAATTTCTAATTTCAAAAATGAGTTTCCAAAACTATATTTTGGAAACTAATTAATTTAAAATCATCATTAAATTATATAAATATTTATTATGGAAAAAACTTTATATTAAAAATAACATAAAGTTTCAAGTGTGACATATATTATTAATCATTTTAATAATCATAATGCATGTAAGTTAATAATTGGACTATCTAATTATATTTAATTTGCTAAAGTATATCGAGCTAGCACGGGGACCAAATGGACCAACAGTTCCGAGCTCCAATAATCCTGAAATATTAATTAAACTCTTTAATTAAATATTTCGAATTATTAAATTTAGGTTATTACACTAAAAACCTAAAGTTGTACTCTCGTTGCCGCAGATATAATATATAAGCTGAACTACGTCGGTGTCCATCGATATAGTCATTATATACGGATCTTCCCTTCACAAGTATTTCATAATTAGAGCCGGGTCAAAATATCTCTTATACCACTCTAATTATTGTTACCTTAAGTACCATTTATTCTCTAATGAACGATTTATTTATAACTATTATGAATATTAATCTTTCTATTTGTAATAGAAAAACTTGATTGCTCTAATCGTTCAAGTACCGAATCAACCTTTAAGGAAGATACTCATATACTTCTCGCAAGAAATAGTGAATTACATATCTATGTAAAACTTCTTCAGCTACAAACCAAACCATCGCACAAATTACGTAGTTATTGGTCATGATTTCTACACTAACCTCACCTTTGTAAAAAAAAAAAAAAACACATAGCTTGCCAAGTTGGAGTTCTTAGTGTTGGGGTCAAATCAGGGAGGCGCAGCGGAAGAGCGCTGTTCGGGCGAAATCGAAGTTTAAAATTTTAAACTTACGAATAATTATTTAATATCGAATATTAATAATTCATTCATATTTCACCTAAACATATTTATTCGATATCATATAACGACATAAATAATATAGAAACATCGTTAAACTTTTGCGAAAACATTTTTCCGCAAAATAGCATAAAACGCGTTTCCGGCCGAACCGACCGACCAA
Source organism: Zanthoxylum bungeanum (assembly GCA_019454045.1). Lineage (NCBI taxonomy): Eukaryota > Viridiplantae > Streptophyta > Magnoliopsida > Sapindales > Rutaceae > Zanthoxylum > Zanthoxylum bungeanum. Next base: position 32,048 of record SKCR01037739.1, read on the forward strand.
TGCTCATGGGGACTGCCCGGGTCAGCCCCAAAAATATTTGGACAGTTCGTGGACTGCCCGAACAGTGCCTAGTTCACTGTTTGGGCAGCCGTTACCCGATAACGCCGTTTTTCGCCGTTTTCGCATATTTTCACTCCGAAACAATTTCCGATAAATATTTTTCTTGGGAAATTAAAATAAACTAATTTATTCTAATTACTCAATTAATAAAAACTGAATTTTTATCTGAAAAATCAGATTTATCATTAATTGCAATAAGACCCCAAAGTTTAGCAATTTAATCATTTTAAGTTTTAAATATGTCAATTATATATTTAATTGATTCCAAATCAATCCCAAAATAATTTTTACATATTTGCAACAAAACCAGAAACTTTCCAGAATTTCCGAAAAATTCCCAGAATTTTCAGAATTTACGAAAACAGCCCAGAACTTTTATTAATTACAATTTGGCCCAATTTGTTCAAAACACATCAAGATCAAATCCAATCAATCCCAAATTTGACATACATCAAATATACATCAAATTATAACATATATATGAAAAGCCCGAAAATATGAGTGGGTTAAGAACCCTAATTTAACAAATTACTCAAATTGGGCAATTTACATTAAATTGATAAAATTCAACACTTTAATTTTCAAATTACCACACCAATTAAATCTCACCATCATGAAATTAATCAAAACAATTCTAGGCTAATTATGAATGGCTAATTAACTCTAGAATGGCAACTTTAATTTTCTAATTAATTTGTTAAGCTTAATTACACTAATAAGCTTATAATTAAATATACATGCTAATCACATCCAATAAGCTTTAAACACATATAATTACAAACCATAGAGTTGAGACATCAAATTAGCAACACAAATTGAAGCTAAGATAAATTGAAATAATTTCATGTAAAAGGAAAAATGAAATTACTTACAAAAAATTCAAATTTTGCTTTGGTTCCTTTTTCTTCATAAAAAATGCTCTCAACTCTTTGTAATTATTTAACTTGTCTTTTTTTTGCTCTCCGGAACAACAATGGAATCAACAACTATTTGTATCCCATTGTTTTTTTTTTTTAACATTGCCGAATAGTCAACAAAAGAAAAAAATAACTTTTATTTAATTTTTTGTTTTAATTTAATTGGCACAAGTTTCACTTTAATAAAGATAACCTTTATCTTTTATAAAGTAAACACCAAATGGACCAATGATATTAAGCCATTAAAAAGCAAAAAATCATTATAAAGATATTTATTTTATTAATTAATTTAATTATTTAACAATTAAATAATTAAATACAAATATCTCAAATATATGTATTATATTTACATTAAATATCTCAAATACATATATTAATGATATATCCCAAATATCACAAATTGATATTTAATTAATGTGTATTTAATAAAATCAAGTATTAAATACAAATACACATTAATTCAGAAATGACTGTTAGGTCCCGATTGCATGTATTTTTCGTTTAATCGTTAAACGAGTTATAAATAATCAGTATTATTTATAACAGTTGTCCTAGTGCTCTACGAGTATATTTCATTAGTGAGACTCTCTAGATTCAGGCATATCCATCACGAAATCCAATTTTGTGTTCATAATTCACCCACCCGTAAATTATGACGACCACATAAACTCGCTGAATCATACAGTTGATGTCACTGCATACGTATAATCTCTGTCACAGGTATCCGGATTATTCCAGAGATATAGATATAAACATCAAATCTCTATAGGAATAATCATGTCGACGTATCTATTAGCAATCTCTAAATAACACTCGGAACTCACTTACGAAGTATACTATGGCCATAGATTTAACAGATTGCTAATCACATGATGGACTACCTATGCTCTGTACACAGAACTGACGGATCCTTTTTTGATACTCACATGATATCATGAGCATGAGTCCACACCCAACGAACAGGCGGAGGTCTGATCTAAATAGATCGGTGACGTGACTGCCATCTAAGTGTGGAGGATAACTCATATATCCACAGTGGTATCTCAAGTCAAAGAATCACTATGCTACTCAACCCGAGAAGATTCCTATTGACGTTGGTGTACCATCTATTAGGAAATCTTCGGTGAGTCGTTCAGTGTTTATCAAATAAACATCTACACGTCTATACAAGTCTCCCAAGACTCATGGTTCATTGGGATAAACCATCGGACCAAGTCCGATATACCACATGTACTGGTCTCAACGGATTTTACTAACCGACTCGTGTCAGTAAATCTTGACCAGGAACTTAATTTAAGGATATACAACTTATAGTGACACTTCCCAATGTCAATTACAAACTATGTTGTAACTGCACACTACGTTGTAAATCATGGGGTCTTTGTCTAATATATATACATATCACTAATCAGATTTAGTTTCAATCTAATCAGTCTAATCAAATTAGATCGAATATGTATATAAGAGACAAGAGGTGCTACCATTTAAATTAGTAATATTATGGAAAATGTATTGTTTGTATTCATGAATCGGACATAAATACGATCCGGATTGGCGCTCAGAGCACCAACCCTAACAATTTCTCCCACTTGCTCTAGTGCCATTCCATGGTATCATATACACAGCCCAATGTGTATCACATACTCATGGCCCTCAAGAACTCACCTAGCGCTCAAGAGATAGGTAACAACAAGTAAGCCTGCTATGACATATTGAGTTTGTCCAACAAACACAATCATTTTCCTTAGCAAACATCATTCATATTTTTGTAGAAACTAAGTTCTACATCAATATGACTTAGATGCCATATCAACATTGTGCTTTACCTACTAAGTTGTCTAAATATTTATGGATCAAATCCAAAATACTATGTAGACAACCGCAAACACAACACTAATAGCAAACTTCTAATCTACGAGGTCACTTTGCAACTTCATAAGGCAATACTTCATAAGTTACAACTAATTCTACTTATACAGTAGAATCATCTGTGACACTCTCACTGCATCTTTTCTGACTCTTTATGAGGTAGACCGTCTAACGTCATAATTAGACTCAAAACTAATCTGACCCTAATGGTTGCAGATTTATTCTCCATTAATAAGAAACTCGTTCTTAATATCTCAAAGATAATAAAGAACATGTTTCAAGACCCATCTTATGGTCTAAAGAATATTAAAATAACCCGTAACAATTACGATTAAATTGATATCTCTAATTGTACTTAATATAGTATTCATTATGTCATCATCCTATGATGCATAAGATTGATTAGACATTCTAATCAATATCTCTTTCGAAAAAAGGAATCATCATTTATGAAAGATGAATACTGTAAATAAGACACACACACTAACTATCAAGTAGTTATACTAACTGTCATACATATATTCTTTTTGCGTCCAGGAGTATCTCACAAGTCTCTTAGTTTTATATCTTATATAAAACTTTATATCAAATATAATATAGACCACTCACACTGCTTTCATGGAGAAAATAAGACCGAGGTAAACTTTTTTACCTCATAAATATCTCATTATTACATTAATAATGACAATGTCATTATGATGTAAAATACTAGAAAGAAATTTGTACGCTCCCACTAACCCTTCTATCTCATATGTATTCTCTATGCTTTGATAAAATCAGACAATCTGACTATATCAAAATTAGAGAACACAAAATTTCCAGAAAGCTCATCCGAGTCTACAATAGGCTCTATAAGCTAATATACTAAATTGTAATCTTAGCATAATACAAACTCCAGGGCCATTCCAAAACGAATTCTCCAAACTAAGAAATCACAATGGATCTCTCATCTGAAGAAACCATTTAGAAACGCCACTTTGTATTCTTTAGCTAAAATGTATAATTTAATAAATTGTTAACCATCAGATCTTAAATTATTCATTAGTGCGACTAGAGACAAGTTTCCTCAGAATCTACAATAGATTGCTGAGTATAACTTTTCTCACTGTCATACTATAAAGTTCAAACCTTTAATAAGCTCACTGTGCTTTTGCTGCGTAAACCATTTGCACATTTTATGAACGATTCATAATAAAAGCTCAATCAAGTTCCAAATTTGATCGTAGTAAGCTATGAACAATCTTAGATCTATGGTCTATTGCTTATTTACGGAATCGATATCAAATATCGTTCCCACTATAAGTTATAGGATAATTTTCTTCGATAAGAAAACAACAAAACCATTAAGTATCAAATACTTTGCGAATGATTCTGACATCCTATAGCACTTATATGGAAGTAATAAAAGGGTATTTTCATCTTATTAATTATGTAGTTCCATTTATAGTTTATCACCGTATTTGACTTCAATAAGTCAAGTCTTTTCTACAATAGTCAACATCCAATGTAACACACTAAGTAATAAACAATTTTATTACTTGAGATTGTAGAAAAGATATTCTATGAAATAGAACGCAATATTCTATTAAATAAAATAAATGATAAACTTCTACTCGTACCTCAGAGGCGCAAGTAATATCAATTATATAACAATTATACAAAAGATAGATTCAAATCTCAAACTTTTCAAAATTCGAATTTTCTACTTATACATATCAATATGTAACTGTAGAAATAATGGAACATTAATTAAAATGATGAATAAGTGTTATTGAGGATATCCCCAAGAGTATTGAAACTAATTCGGTAACTCTCAATATCAAACGAATCAAATCGTATAAGATTCGATTTCTTCCATTAATCAATTCCATCAATATGGAATCGTGGAAAAATAATATTGATGTAAGAATTATATTCTTCGAATAACCTTAGAACTAATTGCATAAATTCATATGTTTGATCGTATCAAACATCTTTGAACAATTCAAAGACTCACGATGAATTTTAAAGATACAATTTTCAAAACTTCAGATCGAATATCTTTGAACCAGTCAAAATATTCTATCCGTGTTTCAGAAACACGTAACTAAGTCATGACAATTCATTGACTATGTTATAAAGTAAAGAAAACTACCTTAAGCAATTTACAATTCATCAAATTACATACATACAATGTATCAATTTAATAAATTTTATGGTCCAATGACAGTCATTGGTTAAATGAGATTTAGTCACCTTCCCGAATACAATATTCGTTAAATGGATAAGGATATGTGGTGTGATCTAATATCAGACCATCCTTTACCATATGGTATAAGCATCCAATACTTAAGTGATAAAATGTCATAGAATAATGTTCTAAGTTATTTACTTAACCGAATATTTTTCTTAATGTTTATCTATTCGTTAATGACACTACTAGTCGCTTTAAAATATGTAACAATTGTTTACAAAGAACAAGTAACTATCAAATAGTGGCAAGTTCTGATATCAAATATCGAAACAATCATTCAACTATATTTTAAATAACTAGACGGGAGATCTGATATCCAATATCTACAGTTGTCGTATTGTGAAAATCAATATTTTCTATACACAACTATACGAATCTTATTTCTTTAGCTTTATTATTTACTTTCAAATTATTTACAACATTTGCAAATGATCGAAAAACAAATAATGTCTGACACGTGACCTCTGAATGTCACTAAAGCCAAAAAATGTCATTATTAGATAAACAAATATCTAATGGGTTTTCTTAATGCCAGTGAAGAATCTCGAGACATGAACCAATTCACGTCAATCTTTACTGCATAAGAAACTATTCTTTCTAGAAGGATTATATCATTATATATTCTAATCTAGAACCAATTCTAGAAATCTGCAACCATAATTGAAGTCAGAAAACATATATAAAATATGTATGCAGTGGATAAAAGTTTAATTCTATCAAACAAATAGAATAAGGAACAACATTAGCGACAATTTACATAATATTACACAACGCATAAGTTAAGGATTTTTAACCTAGCAGTGCCTCCCACTACTTTATGTAATACCGTAATCCCCAACGGAAACAGGAATTCAATAATTAAATTGAATTCCATAATGGGAAGTGGACCCCATGAATATATTTCGACTCACAGCTTTGGCACGTTCTCGCCTACGTATATTCATTAGGTAGACAACTCATTGTCAATCACACTCAGTGTGACTCCTGGGTTCGGTCCTGATCGTTTCTCGTTATGACAGCTTTGGCACGTTCACAAGGAGGCGTATCAAGGTTAAACTTGTCAATGACAAACTCAAGCTACCGATGTAGTCCTGACAGTTTTGGCACGTTCAGGATTTCCATTTCCATTTTCACTTGAATTTGTCTCTTATCATATAAGTTCTACCGGCGCAAATGAACTACCTTAACCATAACTGCATAGCTTTGGCACGTTACAGCCATAACATCATGAAAACATTTACATCCGTATTGACAAGGCGGACGAAGAAACAAGTATTCCTAATACCAGTCACTTTCTTAAAACCTTATTTAAATGGGGATTTTCCAACAAAAGATGTTTATACTTTATTTAATCAAATTAAATAAATACATGCATGTATAAAGTAATGATTAAATTAAACATTGAATTTTAAAGGGCTAATCATATCGGGCGTCAAGGATCAGACTCGCTCTGATACCATTTTGTTGGGGTCAAATCAGGGAGGCGCAACGGAAGCAGCGCTGTTCGGGCGGGCGAAATCGAAGTTTAAAATTTTAAACTTACGAATAAATTATTTAATATCGAATATTAATAATTCATTCATATTTCACCTAAACATATTTATTCGATATCATATAACGACATAAATAATATAGAAACATCGTGAAACTTTTGCGAAAATATTTTTCCGTAAAATAGCATAAAACGCGTTTTCGGCCGAACCGACCGACCAATGCTCATGGGGACTGCCCAGGTCAGCCCCAAAAATATTTGGACAGTTCGTGGACTGCCCGAACAGTGCTCAGTTCACTGTTTGGGCAGCCGTTACCCGGTAACGTCGTTTTTCGCCGTTTTCGTATATTTTCACTTCGAAACAATTTTCGATAAATATTTTTCTTGGGCAATTAAAATAAACTAATTTATTCTAATTACTCAATTAATAAAAACTGAATTTTTATCTGAAAAATCAGATTTATCATTAATTGCAATAAGACCCCAAAGTTTTGCAATTTAATCATTTTAATTTTTAAATATGTCAATTACATATTTAATTGATTCCAAATCAATCCCAAAATAATTTTTACATATTTGCAACAAAACCAGAAACTTTCCAGAATTTCCGAAAAATTCCCAGAATTTTCAGAATTTATGAAAACAGCCCAGAACTTTTATTAATTACAATTTGGCCCAATTTTTTCAAAACACATCAAGATCAAAAATCCAATCAATCCCAAATTTGACATACATCAAATATACATCAAATTATAACATATATATGAAAAGCCCGAAAATATGAGTGGGTTAAGAACCCTAATTTAACAAATTACTCAAATTGGCAATTTACATTAAATTGATAAAATTCAATACTTTAATCTTCAAATTACCACACCAATTAAATCTCACCATCATGAAATTAATCAAGAACAATTCTAGGCTAATTATGAATGGCTAATTACTCTAGAATGGCAACTTTAATTTTCTAATTAATTTATTAAGCTTAATTATACTAATAAGCTTATAATTAAATATACATGCTAATCACATCCAATAAGCTTTAAACACATATAATTACAACCCATAGAGTTGAGACATCAAATTAGCAACACAAATTGAAGCTAAGATAAATTGAAATAATTTTCATGTAAAAGGAAAAATGAAATTACTTACAAAAAATTCAAATTTTGCTTTGGTTTCCTTTCTTTCTTCATAAAAAATGCTCTCAACTCTTTGTAATTATTTTTAAACTTGTCTTTTTTTTGCTCTCCGGAACAACAATGGAATCAACAACTATTTGTATCCCATTTTATTTTTTTTAACATTGCCGAATAGTCAACAAAAGAAAAAAATAACTTTTATTTAATTTTTTGTTTTAATTTAATTGGCACAAGTTTCACTTTAATAAAGATAACCTTTATCTTTTATAAAGTAAACACCAAATGGACCAATGATATTAAGCCAATAAAAAGCAAAAAATCATTATAACGATATTTATTTTATTAATTAATTTAATTATTTAACAATTAAATAATTAAATACAAATATCTCAAATATATGTATTATATTTACATTAAATATCTCAAATACATATATTAATGATATATCCCAAATATCACAAATTGATATTTAATTAATGTGTATTTAATAAAATCAAGTATTAAATACAAATACACATTAATTCAGAAATGACTGTTAGGTCCCGATTGCATGTATTTTTCGTTTAATCGTTAAACGAGTTATAAATAATCAGTATTATTTATAACAGTTGTCCTAGTGCTCTACGAGTATATTTCATTAGTGAGACTCTCTAGATTCAGGCATATCCGTCACGAAATCCAATTTCGTGTCCATAATTCACCCACCCGTAAATTATGACGACCACGGATAAACTCGCTGAATCATACAGGTCGAGGTCACTGCATACGTATAATCCCTCCGTCACAGGTATCCGGATTATTCCAGAGATATAGATATAAAGATCAAATCTCTATAGGAATAATCTTGTCGATGTATCTATTAGCAATCTCTAAATAACACTCGGAACTCACTTCCGAAGTATACTATGGCCATAGATTTAACAGATTGCTAATCACATGATGGACTACCTATGCTCTGTACACAGAACTGGCGGATCCTTTCTTGATACTTAGAGGATATCATGAGCATGAGTCCACACCCAACGAACAGGCGGAGGTCTGATCTAAATAGATCGGTGACGTGACTGCCATCTAAGTGTGGAGGATAACTCATATATCCACAGCGGTATCTCAAGTCAAAGAATCACTATGCTACTCAACCCGAGAAGATTCCTATTGACGTTGGTGTACCATCTATTAGGAAATCTTCGGTGAGTCGTTCAGTGTTTATGAAATAAACATCTACACGTCTATACGAGTCTCCCAATACTCATGGTTCATTGGGATAAACCATCGGACCAAGTCCGATATACCACATGTACTGGTCTCAACGGATTTTACTAACCGACTCGTGTCAGTAAATCTTGACCAGGAACTTAATTTAAGGATATACAACTTATAGTGACACTTCCCAATGTCAATTACAAACTATGTTGTAACTGCACACTACGTTGTAAATCATGGGGTCTTTGTCTAATATATATACATATCACTAAATCAGATTTAGTTTCAATCTAATCAGTCTAATCGAAATTAGATCGAATACGTATATAAAAGACAAGAGGTGCTACCATTTAAATTAGTAATATTATGGAAAAATGTATTGTTTGTATTCATGAATCGGACATAAATACGATCAGGATTGGCGCTCAGAGCACTAACCCTAACACTTAGTACACTCAGGATTCTAATCAATCTGTTTATGACTATTTAGTAGATTGAAATGAATTTCTTTATTTAACGGATATTGCAAGAAAATCATTTCTATCTTGGTTCAATCCTATATGATCGCGTTATATAAGATGCCTTCATTCTTATGTTACCGTATGAACAATCCCGAATCAAGGTCGCCATACATTTATAGAATGAACCATGACTATGGATAAACCATAAATAAATTATCCGCTTTATTTGCTCTCTATGGACTATTTTAGATTATTAACTTCAGACTTAAATCCTCTTGTGTATGAAACTCATACACTAAGCCTGAAGGCACATAAGTAATCAAGGTTAAACAAGAAAATTTACAATATGCGATTTAAATTAGAAGATTTGCCAGACATTATCATATTCGGCCGGATATTGATTGATATTCCGCCAGATTTACTGAAAGTCTATCCAGACATATTGGGCAATACAAAAATGTAGAATATGGCAACACGTAACATAAGGCAAAGCTCATGTAAATTCAGCAATCATAGAGCACAAGATCATACATGATAACATAATAACGAAACTAAATCGATAAACAATCGTAGAATAATAATAATGTCAAAAAAATAGTAAAGAAGACACACGTAACTACTTCCAAGTGGTACGTAGAGTTATATCCCAAGGACAGTCAATACTATAATCCATTCAGAATCAACTATAGAATTTATACCTGAGTTTTCATTTAATCTACCATAGGGGAGAAAGTATACACAGTCGGATATAGCTTATTATACAACCATATTTTCTATATGATAGTTGTATGTCCGACCGGACATACTGAATGTTCAGCTAGATATACAACGTCAACAAAATAGTAAGTTTTGGTTACAGAGTTTAAGTTTTAGGGCCCCTCTAGTCATACCTCAAGTGTTACTCAGCTTCGAAAAACACTGTAGAAGGTTGGGTCAGTTGTATTGGTCTCTCGCTGGAAAACACTGGAGGTTACTGTGTGTTTTTTGATATTGTGTTGCTATTTTTTATGAACATAATCGTCCTTCACGTTACTTTGTATGTGTATGTCTCTATTACCATTGAATTTTATTATGAATCCCAATATTTATGTAGAACGTGTGTTCTTTTATAGTGCTAAAGTTGTGGTTATTATAGAAAGAACCTCATTTGATAATGAAAATAATTGTTAGGAAAGAGGTTATTTGGGAAATTGATTGAGAACAAAAGCTCTATGTTATGGAAACTAGTTAAAAGAGAAACCAGTTAGAAGGTCGAGTCTTTTTGTTATTCTGGAAATCTGATACATATCCGGCCAAACTTTAAAAAGATCTAGCAGGACATTATGGTATATACCCGGCCTGATAGATGATGTCTGACCAATACTTTATGATTGGATTTTTTGGGGTTTCTTTTCCTTTTTAGTATTAAAACTTACAAATTCCATAAACTATTCAAGTGTATTTTCATAGGAGACTCATCATCGGGCTGTGTAGAAATGAAATGTCTATAGTCGCCCCTATTTTGGTAGGTTTTGTAGTGTGCGACGGTAACAAGTTAATCAAAGTCATGCACATTTTTAGTTACTTGTCTAGTCTGGTATCGTTGACTTACCTGGCTCTGTGTTGGTGCTTGTTGATATTGAAATTGTGTTGTCAGTTTGATAGTTGGTTGATGAAGATAGGCGCTCGGGCCTCCAATGATTCAATTAGTTAAGGTGTTTCGACCTTTTTTTGTTGTGATGAAATGGAATCGGATCCCAATATGTTGGAACACAGAAACTGGGTGAGGCACGCTGTCCCGGGCTCGCGGCCCGGTCGGGAGTACGGAGTAGCCACGGGGGACTAAACCGGAGAATAATGGAGTCGCCACCCGGTGTGAACCGGGAAAATGAGATTTAAGGCCGCACTCACCCCTCGCAAGGGAAGACCTCAAACCGTTGGGTTCGAATGGTCCCTTACTCATGCCACTTGTAATGAAAGGATTTATGTAATAATTTAATCAGGCTTAAGTAGCACTTATTTCCAAGAGTATCATGCTTCTAAATTCACATGTACAAAATAAAACTTACACATATATTTCACATCTAAGATTGCATGCTTGGAAGTACATCAAAGGAGCGACAAACACAACTTCATTGGCATATTATATTCAAGAAAACACAAGAACACATACTAACCACACACGAGCACACATGTGAGCACCTTCTCAAGTGGTACGTGGAATTGTATCCCAAGTACAGACCGTACTACCGTCCATTCGGAATCGGCTACGGAATTTATGTCTGGGTTTCCATCCGATATACCACAAGAAATAATACTCAAATGTTATCATGACATAAGTATATGAATTGTAATACATTAAACACATTGTATTCATACATGTGGGGATAGCTACTAGGAAAACTATGTATGAAATCTAATGAAAAGGACTCAGTTCAGTGGGTGCGCGTTCGCGTAGCGTTTGAAAACGCGTTCGAACGGTAAACAGAAGGTTTGCGTTCGTGTAGCATTCGAGAACGCGTTCGAACGAAACCGGACCTGATGCATGATAAGACTAAGAAAGTGCGTGTGCATTCACGTAGCGTTCGAGAACGCGTTCGAACGGTAAACAGAAGGTTCACGTTCGTATAGCGTTCGAGAACGCGTTCGAATGGAACCAGACCTGATGCATTATGAGACTAAGAAAGTGCGTGTGCGTTCGCGTAGCGTTCGAGAACGCATTCAAACGGTAAACAGAAGGTTCGCGTTCGTGTAGCGTTCGAGAACGCGTTCGAACTGAACCAGACCTGATGCATGCAACATAAAGAATAAAGACAACAATGTCAAGCTCAGTATGTCCGATTAAACGTATCTTGCATTCAACCGAACACACATCAACCGACGCGGCAAAGCATCATGGTAAAGGGCTTTAATCCCCTCCCCATAGGGGATCTTTCATTGCACTTACTAAGCTCATGCGCTCGATTGAATCACGCATACAGAGAACTAAAAGTAATAACATCAAACTAGTATGCCCGATTGAACGTGTCTTGCATTCAACCGAACACGCATCGATCGGTGCGGCAAAGCATCGTGGTAAAGGGCTTTAACCCCTCCCCCTAGGGGATCTTTCATTCCACTTACTAAGCCCATGCGCTCGATTGAATCATGCATACATAGAATTAAAAGCAATAATATCAAACTAGTATGCCCGATTGAACGTGTCTTGCATTCAACCGAACACACATCAACCGGCGCGGCGAAGCATCGTGGTAAAGGGCTTTAACCCCTCCCCATAGGGGATCTTTCATTCCACTTACTAAGCCCATGCGCTCGATTGAATCATACGTAAATAAGCAACATGCAGAATTCATGTGATGAAAAATAAATAATAAATCAAAGTAACATGAAACAAAAGAGGTGTCGTTTATTCAAGCGGTACGTGGATTGTATCCCAAGTACAGACCGCACTACCGTCCATTCGGATTCGGCTACGGAATTTACGTCTGGGTTTCCATCCTATATACCAAAGAGATGACGCTATTTCATTCATCCAATACCCACAACACGCATCATACACACACAAGATTCAACAAATATTAAATACAGTCAAAATAATAGTAAAAATCAATAAGATGATGTGGAAATCCCTCGGTCTAACCTTTTTGCCACTTTCGGCTTGCGTTTCACGGACGTCGGAAAGGGTACAACTCCTCACTTTCCGTTCACTGTTTAGCGTCCTAGCTCACTGTTTTACTGCTTTGCTGCCGTTCGGTCACTGTTTTCGTTCACTATCTTTATTTTATTGTTGCTTCTCTTCACTGGTTTTCTCTCCGTTCCTCTTTCCTTTCGTTTTTATTTGTTTTTCTCCGTTCTCTGCTGTTTAGTGGTTCTCTGTCTTTGTCTACTCACTGTTCAGGTCACCTGTTTTGACGTTTCAACGAACTGTTTCGAGTGTTTTTGTGGTTTTTTGGTGTAGTTTTGTGTGGTTATTTCAAGGATTATAAGCGTAGTTTATGTTACGTTACTGTTTTAAGGGATTTTAGGGACTTTTTGGGAGTGGTTTGGGCTGCTGTTTGGAGGTATATTTTCGGTGATGGAGGGCTGCTGTATGGGGAGATTTTCGGTGATGGGTAGAGGTTTAGGAGGGTGCTGTTTTCGGTTATGGAGTGGAGGAGATGAGGGAATTGTTTGTGTTCTTCCTGTTGCTATTGCCGTGAGTGGCTAAGGCTCTTTGTCTATGATTTTTTCTGTGAGTTCTCTGTATGAGCTAGAGGAGTGCATGTCTTGGTTAGGGGTTGTTTATATAGAGAAGGGCTAGGGCTTCACCTTGTCTCACAAGGAAGGGATTTTGGCATTAAAGAGAGATATGATTTGGTGTTAGACAAGGAAAGTAAGGGATTTGATGGGGGACAAAATTTGGCTAGATTAGGAATGCAAAATATTTAATTTGTTATGATTGATTTTAATTAGGCATGACATCTTTTTAATTTAGTATGTGATTTGTTTAGTTAGGAAGTTAATATATTTGATTTATCTTTATTAGGTATGATTATATTTTGTGTTTTTTTAATTGGTAAATGGTTTAAATATTTTATTTAATTCAATGTTTAATTTAATTAATTGGGATGTGTTTTATGGGCTTTGGGGGGCTAATTGGGCTGGGGTGCGAGGCTAGCAGCAAAACCAGAAACACCGACGCCGTTCGAACGCCAATTCGAACGCTACACACACGAACGTCCGCAATCTGCCTGACGTTCGAACGAAGTAACGAACGCAGCACTAACGAAGACAGTGAACTTGTGAAATGAACTTGATGACGTACTTATTCTGAATTTCCCCTTCCGACCTCCGTTTCCCGCAATATCCTTAGCTAAAAAGGTAGTGCCTCCAACTGAGACTCATCATCGGGTTTCACATGCGAAAATGCGATGCCTACAGTCGCCCCCACTTTGATGGGACTTGTGCAGTGTGTGACTTTGAACAATCCTATCAAAGTTATGCAATGCATTTTCACTTACCTGGCTCGGCTGCTGCCTCGAGCTGAGTTGGTGCTGCAGCGGACCTCGATCCTGGGACGCGTCCCAATAATTGCAACCGACAACGGGGGCACCTCGACCCTGGGCACCTCGACCCAATACCGCTGACAATAGGGACCTCGCCCTCGAACTGATGATGTAGTGGGTACCTCGACCCTGGGCACCTCGACCCGGAACTACAACTGACAACGGGGGCACCTCGACCCTGGCACCTCGACCCAACACCGCTGACTATAGGGACCTCGCCCTCGAACTGATGATGTAGTGGGTACCTCGACCCTGGGCACCTCGACCCGGAACTACACTGACAACGGGGGCACCTCGACCCTGGGCACCTCGACCCAACACCGCTGACCATAGGGACCTCGCCCTCGAACTGATGATGTAGTGGGTACCTCGACCCTGGCACCTCGACCCGGAACTACAACTGACAACGGGGGCCTCGCCCTCAAGCTGATATGGGCCTCGCCCTCGAGCCGACATGATATGGGCCTCGCCCCCAAGCTGATATGCCTCGCCCCTTGGGACTCATCCCAAAACTGAAATTGCGCTGACGCTGCTTGGCTCATTTCTGCCGCTTTCTTTCTCTTCCTTTCTTCGAACCTGCGAACACAAAACGAAAACAAACACGAAGAGAATGCAATGTTACGTGTATGCATGAATGATTTTCTTATTCCGTTGGGTTAGGTCTTCTGCTAATTCCCGTGGTGACTGCTCGGTCTTCTCTCCCTCAGGCAAAGTATTGCTTCAATCTGTCTACGTTGATCGGCTCGGTGAACTCGTTCCCCTCCAAGTCTGATAGCTTCACTGCTCCATTTCCCATTACCTTCTGCACTATGTAAGGTCCTTCCCAGTTTGGTCTGAATTTTCCTCTCGGATCTGTCGTCGACGGCCTCGACTGCTTAAGTACCAAATCACCCTTTCTGATCTTGGTAGGACGCACTTTCTTGTTGAATGCCCGGGCTAGTCTCTTCTGATACAACTGCATGTGATACAAAGACTTCGTTCTCTTCTCATCCAATAGTGCTAACTGATCAACTCTCTGCGCGCCCATTCCTGTTCCGGTAATTCTGCCTCTGCTAATACCCTCATAGACTGTATTTCCACTTCTACCGGCAATACTGCTTCCATTCCATAGACCAAAGAGTAAGGTGTGGCCCATGTTGCTGTTCTTACTGATGTTCTGTACCCCCACAAAGCATACGGTAATTTCTCGGCCCAATCTCTGCAATTTTCTGTCATCTTGGCTAAAATTGTCTTTATAGTCTTGTTGGCTGCCTCAACTGCCCCATTTGCCTGCGGCCTGTACGGTGACGACTTGTGGTGGCCTATCCCATACCTCTGTAACATTGCCTTCGTCTCTCCTTGAAACTGGACCCCGTTGTCTGTCACTACATGATGCGGCATACCATACCGACAAATGAGGTTCCGAGCTATAAACTTTGCCATCTGCTTTGCTGTAACATTACGGAATGATTCGGCTTCCACCCACTTCGAGAAGTAATATCTACTGCCACTACTATGAAGCGATGCCCATTTGATGCATTCGGTCGAATTTCCCCAATCATATCAATCCCCCATGCTGAGAAAGGCCACGGCTCTGACAACCCGTGCAATTCTGTGTGCGGTAAGTGATTCAAATTACCATGTGCTTGACAGTCATGACAGTGCTTCTTCACCATCTTCGCGCAATCTGTTTCCATGGTTGACCAATAAAAACCTTGTCTCACTATCTTGCGGGACAGATTCAACCCGTTCATGTGCGGACCACATACCCCGGCGTGTATTTCTTCCATTACATGCTGAGCTTCTTCTTTTCTCAAACACTTCAACTGAATACCGTTTGCTTGCCTCTTGTACAGTTCCCCTTTCAAAATCACATACTGGGAAGCTAACTTCTGAATGGCTATTCTGTCTTTTCTGCCTGCCCCTTCCGGGAGTTCACCATGTTCCAGATACCTCTGAATGTCATAATACCAAGGTTTACCGTCGTCGACCTCAACTTCCAGAATTCTTTCTATCTCATAAACAGTTTGCTTGCTGTTGTCAGTATCAACGGTCTCATCACTAACTTTTCTGGATTTTCCCAAGTCGCTGCAAGTGTAGCCAATGCATCTGCCATCTGATTCTCTTCTCTCGGTAAGTGCTGAAACTTACACTCGGGATAACCTGTGCCAACTTTCTGAGGTGAAAAAGGTAAGGTTTCAACCGTTCTTCTTTCAATTCCCATTCTCCTCGCATCTGCTGGACTACCAACATAGAATCTCCGTAGACTTCCACACTCCCGGCCTTCAAGGCTATCAATGCTGTCAAACCAAAAGCACATGCTTCATACTCGGCCATGTTATTAGTCACTCTGAATGTCAACCTCTTGGCTAAAGGCAAAGTCTCTCCCTCGGGGGTCACTATCACGATCCCAATTCCGGCTCCCTTGTAATTCACTGCTCCGTCAAAATACATCTTCCATCTCTGAATTGTTATTGCTTGAATCTCTTCTTCTGGAAATTCAAACTTATACTGATCCCCCTCAACAGGTTGCAATGCCAGAAACTCTGCTACTGCTCGCCCTTTGATCACTTTGGAGGTGAGATACTCAATGTCAAACTCTATCAGCAATACCAACCATCTGCCCAATTTTCCCACTAGTGAAGGAACCGAATGAAGATACTTCAGAGGATTCTCCTTGGCCACTATCTGGATCTTGTATGACTGGAAATAATGCCGCAATTTTCTGGAAGCCCATACCACTGCAAGACAGATCTTCTCAACTCTCTTGATACCGAGCCTCATACGGGAGCATCTTCTTACTCAGATAGTAAACTGCATGTTCTACTCCTGTCTCATCTGCCTGTACCATCATTGCCCCTAGTGCTTCTGATTCTATAGCCAAATACAATATCAAAGGTCTGCCCGGTCTCGGAGGTTTCAATACAGGAGGCTTTACCAAGTACTCTCTGATCTTGTCGAAGGCTGTCTGACACTGTTCATTCCATCTCACTGGCTGATCTTTTCTCAACAGTTTGAAGATAGGCTCACATACTGATGTCAACTTGGCAATGAACCGACTGATGTACTGAATCTTTCCCAAGAATGCTCTGACTTCTTTTTCTGTCTTTGGTGCAGGCATTTCTGTGATTGCCTTGATCTTTTCGGAGTCTACCTCTATTCCGCCCATTCCCACTGTATGACCAAGCAATTTCCCTGATGTCACCCCAAACACACATTTCTTGGGATTAAGCCGCAGGTTGTATCTGTCAACTCTCTGAAGGAACCTTTCCAGTGCTTCAATATGCCCAACTCTTGTCTCTGTCTATTTCACCATCATGTCATCCACATACACCTCAATCTCTTTGTGCATCAAGTCGTGGAAAAGTGTAGTGGCCATCCGCTGATAAGTAGCCCCCGCATTCTTAAGCCCAAACGGCATAACCTTGTAACAATAAGTACCCCACTCAGTAACAAATGCAGTCTTATGTTTGTCTTCCTCAGCCATGAGAACCTGATTGTAACCTGAAAATCCATCTGCAAATGAATACATAGCAGATAAAGCCGCACTATCAACCAGAACATCTATATGCGGCAGAGGAAAATCATCTTTCGGACAAGCCTTGTTGAGATCTCTGTAGTCTACACACATTCTGACCTTCCCATCTTTCTTCGGCACCGGTACTATGTTAGCCAACCATTCAGGATACTTTACTACTTCCAGGAACCCCACATCTATCTGTTTCTTAACTTCCTCTCTGACTTTCTCAGCCCATTCTGGTCTCATCCGTCGGAGTTTCTGTTTTACTGGCCTCATATTCGGATAAGTTGGTATTGTGTGCTGGGCAATGTTTCTGTCTACCCCAGGCATGTCCTCATAGGACCAAGCAAACACTTTGGCATATCTGACCAACACTTCTTCTAGTTTCTCCCTCTCTTCGGAGGTTACTTCACTTGCAATCAGAATTTCCTTGGGGTTCTCAAGTGTACCCAAGTTAAATGCAATAGTTCTGGCTGAACTGATGTCAAATATGCTTGATTCGTGCAGTGTAAATGGAAATGACTCAGGCAAGTAAGCAAAAGAGATGTCTTTATTATTGGATAATGCGAAGTACATTCAAACAAATCAGGAAGGTAAATGTCTTCATCATCTATAGACACTTCTTCCTCTGCAATCAGGTCTTCCTCAGGCTTTTCGTCCTCTCCCAGAGTCAGGCTCTCCAACTTCATCAGTTCTTCCTCCCAATTCTCTTCTTTCTCTCCACAATTTCTTCAACTATCAGCTTCTTACCCAACATATCCTGGAAGATCTCAAACCCAGGTACCACAATTCCATTAACTTCCACAGGTTCAGGCTCCCCTTGATATCCTGAAGCTTTCACAAAACATTCCATCAGTTTCAGGCCCTTTTTCTTGACCTTTGGCTTTTCTTCATCAGACTTGTACCCCAAACCCTTCCGAGTAGTCTGTCCTCTGAAATCTGGCAATTTTGAACCTTTACCCGGCTCAAACTTCATTTTCTCCATAATCCTAGCCACCCTAGGATCCACCCACTCCTCAAAAGTAGCTGACACCTGAAACCTCGTGAAAGGTTGTATCTCCAAGGCAGCCACGGCATTATCTAACTCAGCCCGGATGGTAACAACTTCTCCCTCATACGGGAACTTGATCATCTGATGCAAAGTGGAAGGCACGCCCCCAAGTTTGTGAAACCAAGGCCTTCCCAACAATAAGGCGAAAGTAGCCGGGATGTCCAGTACTGTGAACTCAACCTCATCTTCAATCGGTCCTACCTTGACCATAGCCACAAAGGTACCCTCAACTCCCCTTTTACTGTCATCATAAGCCTTAATAGTCATACTGGAGGGGTCCAAGTCTGTTGCTTTCATACCCAATCTCGCCAGAATTTTCAGCGGGCACACATTGATGGACGAACCGTCATCCACCATTACACACATGAAGTTCTCTTGCCCCTCACCTCGGCCCTGATAAATAGAGGCCTGTTATGATTTCTCCCCTCCGCTGGGAGTTCATCCTCAGAAAAGGATATCTGCAAAGCTTCCTTCTGAACCGACCCAACAAACATTGCAGGGTTGGCGTCTTCCGGTACCACAATCTTGCTCAAGGCCTCAACCATAGCCTGCCTATGCTCCCGAGATGCACATAACAGTTCCCAGATACTCACTTGTGCTCTAGTCTTCCTCAATTGCCTCAGCACTATATCCCCCTCAGTATTTTCTGCAGTCTCAACCACTTCTCTACCATCTGTCAAAACTTCCTTACCCTTTTCCGCCATATCATTGTAGAAACGACCACTGCGCGTCATTCCCCTTACTTCTTCTTCTCATCACTGCTAGAGAAATCAAGCCAAAAGTTTTTCCCTGCTCAAACTCATCTTCACTAGTACTATCCCAGATTCCCAGGCAAAAGGCTTGAGGGTGAAAGGATTTTAGGACAAGGTCTTCTGGGAGGCCAGAATTGATCATATAGGCTGGTGGTGGTACGGCACGGTAATTGGGTAAGGGGTTTCTGTGTGTGTCAGGCTGTTCTGTTTCTGGGTCAGGTATTTTCTTGGAGTCTATCAGGTCTTGGATTTCATGGCGGAGTCGGGCGCAATTGTCGTGTCATGGCCTTTTGTTGGTGAAAGTGACAGTAAAGGCTTAGGTTATAATGTGATGGTAGGGGATTGGGTAATGGTTTGGCTTCCAAGGGTTTTAAGAGCCCTTGCCTCTTCAATTTCTCTAGCACCTTGGACAGGGGCCTTCCCAAGTTGGAAAACTGCCGGTTCCGGATAGCGGCAATCTCAGCAGAAACGGGCTTTGTTCCCGATGTTCCCCCAATGGGCCTCCTGTTCAGACCATAGAATTTTCTATTTTCCGCCTCTTCGTCTTCAATGTCCATGACAGTCTCCCTCAACTGCCGAAAGTCTGTAATCATGGAGGTCATCCTCCTCAACTTGCTGTAAATGGAGGGCCTGGTGCCCTTGATAATCATTTTAATCTGGTCCTTCTCCGAGGGCCTAGTCTGCATCTTCAATAACTGACCCCTCCACCGGTCCACATACTCCTTAAAACTCTCCTCCGCTTTCTGCTTAACATTCTCCAGATCACGGAGTGACAGATCGATCTCTAGTCAGTGACATACTGCTTCAGGAAGGCATCGGCCAACTCCCTCCAATCTTCCTTCACTTTCTTCTCCAAACTGTGGTACCACACCACGGGAGCTCCTTCAAGCGACATTCCAAACATTTTTTGCACTTGGCGCTGAGATAAGCCAACTTAACTCATGACTGATACAAACTGTCGGAGAGCACCCTTGGGTCCCCATTCCCGTTAAACTTAGCCATATCAGGCATCTTGAACTGTGCCAGCAACTGTTCCTCGAAAGTCAGTGTGTCATAATCCAGCAAATCCTCATTCTTACCCCTCATCTTGCGGGTAACCGACTCAACCTGATCCCGAAGTTTCTGTAATTCTGCCTGAGACCCAGATAATCTGCCTGCTGCATACTCTGCCATATCATCATCAAAAGTGGGATATCATCCCCCACCCATTCGGAGGCTCCTCACGCCTCACATTCTCAGAAATTCCCCCAGCACGGGGCACACCATACCAGCCACAGCAGTAGTCAAAGCTTGCAACTGTTCAGTGACCTTGGCGAGACTGTTCTCTACTGATCCATTCGGGATACCTCATTACCAGATTCACTCATGACTGTTACTGTTCTTTTAATGAGCCTTGTCCCTTCTCTAACCCAAACGGTATCTATGATGTCTTTTTGAGACATAGATGGTGTTAACATGATATATGTATGCATGAGGTGCATGAGATGCATGTAACATATATAACATACTAAATCAATTAAAATTTTCAAACAAATCGGCCGTTATCATTTTAGAATCTTTCGGGCTAATTGTCATAGGAGTGAACTCATCCCAGTTTAAATGGCCCAATGAGTTCACATCTCATGACAAAGCCCGACTAAATCCAAATGGTAACGTTCCGAACAATCACAAAGTGGCCCATCAACACTTAGAAGCCTTTGGCCCAATCGTCATAAAATACGTTCTTGTCCCAGTTTAAATGGCCCAACAAGCCCATATCCATGACAAATGGTCCAAATGGATCCAAACGACGATGTTCCCAAACACAAGCATAAAAGATAATGCAAACATAAAGTAATAATTTCTACGGAATGGCCCATCAACATTTCAGAAGCTTTGGCCCAATGGTCATAAGGTACGAACTCGCCCCAGTTTAAATGGCCCAGCAAGTCCGCATTTCTGACAATGGTCCAACTGCATCCAAATGAGGATGGTCCACTAGCACATATTCAAGGAAATAATTGTTACTTTAACCATACAAACCCGGTCTATGGGTGGGTTCACAAGAGTATAGACAAAGGCTCTCATCGGCGAAGGATGGCCCACAACTAGGTCTCCCCAATCAAGGGTTCGAGCGACCAAGTGAGCGCACCCTTTTTTATACACTAAGGTACGTGCCAATGAGCTATGGTGTGTGACGGACTGTCAAATGGATTTCCCGTTGTAGATTCCCCAGAGGGAAGGTGGAGCGAGGCTCACTTAAATACCCAAGCCTCTTAGGCTCTTATCGCTTGGTGTCAGGAATAAACAACGAGTCCTCCAAATTAGTCCATCACAATAGGCTACGAGTAGATGGCTATATAGGTGCCTTCACAGCTTTTCCTTCTAGAAAGGTAGTGAATGAAGGAAGACACCAAACCATTACCTAGCCTCAAAATGCCTTTGATTAAACCCCCATTTTATCCACTATAGACACGGTCAATTAAAACATAAATCCAAACATTACAAGACAATATTCGGGGCGCCGATTCTCTATCCCCAGTGGAGTCGCCAGACTGTGGGAACACAGAAACTGGGCGACGCATGCGCTTCCCGGGCTCGCGGCCCGGTCGGGAGTACGGAGTAGCCACGGGGGACTAAACCGGAGAATAATGGAGTCGCCACCCGGTGTGAACCGGGAAAATGAGATTTAAGGCCGCACTCACCCCTCGCAAGGGAAGACCTCAAACCGTTGGGTTCGGAATGGTCCCTTACTCATGCCACTTGTAATGAAAGGATTTATGTAATAATTTAATCAGGCTTAAGTAGCACTTATTTCCAAGAGTATCATGCTTCTAAATTCACATGTACAAATAAACTTACACATATATTTCACATCTAAGATTGCATGCTTGGAAGTACATCAAAGGAGCGACAAACATACAACTTCATTGGTATATTATATTCAGAACACAAGCACACATACTAACCACACAAGCACACATGATCATAAATGAGACTAAAAAGTGCGTGTGCGTTCAGCCGTAGCGTTCGAGAACGCATTCGAACGGTAAACAGAATTTTCGCGTTCGTGTAGCGTTCGAGAACGCGTTCGAACGAACCAGACCTGATGCATGCAATATAAAGAATAAAGACAACAATTTCAACTCAGTAATGTCCGATTAAACGTATCTTGCATTCAACCGAACACACTCACCAGGCGCGGGCAAAGCATCGTGGTAAAGGGCTTAAATCCCTTCCCATAGGGGATCTTTCATTGCACTTACTAAGCCATGCACTCGATTGAATCACGCATACAGAGAATCAAAAGCAATAATATCAAACTAGTATGCCCGATTGAACGTGTCTTGCATTCAACCGAACACACATCGACCGGTGCGGCAAAGCATCGTGGTAAAGGGCTTTAACCCCTCCCCATAGGGGATCTTTCATTCCACTTACTAAGCCCATGCGCTCGATTGAATCATGCATACATAGAATTAAAAGCAATAATATCAAACTAGTATGCCCGATTGAACGTGTCTTGCATTCAACCGAACACACATCAACCGGCGCGGCGAAGCATCGTGGTAAATGGCTTTAACCCCTCCCCATAGGGGATCTTTCATTCCACTTACTAAGCCCATGTGCTCGATTGAATAATACATAAATAAGCAACATGCAGAATTCATGTGATGAAAAATAAATAAATAAATCAAAGTAACATGAAACAAAAGAATGTGTCATTTATTCAAGCGGTACGTGGAGTTGTATCCCAAGTACAGACCGCACTACCGTCCATTCGGATTCGGCTACGGAATTTACGTCTGGGTTTCCATCCTATATACCGCAAGAGACGACACTCTTTCATTCATCCAATACCCACAACACGCATCATACACACACAAGATTCAACAAATAATTAAAATACAGTCAAAATAAATAGCAAAAATCAATAAAGATGAGTGTGGAAATACCCTCAGGTCTAACCTTTTTGCCAACTTTCGGGCTTGCGTTTCACGGACGTCGGAAAGGGTACAGCTCCTCAACTTCTCCGTTTCACTGGTTTAGCGTCCTAGCTCACTGTTTTGCTGCTTTGCTTGCCGTTCGGTCTCCGTTCTGCTGCTGTTCGGTCTCCTTCTGCTGCTGTTCGGTCTCTGCTTTGCTACTCACTGTTCAGGTCACCTGTTTTGACGTTTCAACGACTGTTTCGAGTGTTTTTTGTGGTTTTTTTAGTGTAGTTTTGTGTGGTTTTTCAAGGATTATAAGCGTGTTTATGTTACTGTTTTAAGGGATTTTAGGGACTGTTTTGGAGTGGTTTGGGCTGCTGTTTGGAGGTATATTTTCGGTGATGGAGGGCTGCTGTATGGGGAGATTTTCGGTGATGGGTAGAGGTTTAGGAGGGTGCTGTTTTCGGTTATGGAGTGGAGGAGATGAGGGGAATGGTTTTTGTTCTTCCTGTTGCTATTGCCGTGAGTGGCTAAGGCTCTTTGTCTTATGATTTTTTCTATGAGTTCTCTGTATGAGCTAGAGGAGTGCATGTCTTGGTTGGGGTTGTTTATATAGAGAAGGGCTAGGGCTTCACCTTGTCTCACAAGGAAGGATTTTGGCATTAAAGAGAGATATGATTTGGTGTTAGACAAGAAAGTAAGGGATTTGATGGGGGACAAAATTTGGCTAGATTAGGAATGCAAAATATTTAATTTGTTATGATTGATTTTAATTAGGCATGACATCTCTTTAATTTAGTATGTGATTTGTTTAGTTAGGAAGTTAATATATTTGATTTATCTTTATTAGGTATGATTATATTTTGTGTTTTATTTAATTGGTAAATGGTTTAAATATTTTATTTAATTCAATGTTTAATTTAATTAAATTGGGATGTGTTTTATGGGCTTTGGGGGGCTAATTGGGCTGGGGTGCGAGGCTAGCAGCAAAACCAGAAACACCGACGCCGTTCGAACGCCAATTCGAACGCTACACGCACGTCCGCAATCTGCCTGACGTTCGAACGAAGTAACGAACGTAGCACGAACGAAGACAGTGAACTTGTGAGATGAACTTGATGACGTACTTATTCTGAATTTCCCCTTCCGACCTCCGTTTCCCGCAATATCCTTAGCTAAAAAGGTAGTGCCTCCAACTGATACTCATCATCGGGTTTCACATGCGAAAATGCGATGCCTACACAATACTTTTATCAATTTGAGGTGCTTTGACCTCTAGTGAGATGAGAATAGGCACTCGGGCCCCCGATACTTCAATAGGTTTGAGGTGCTCCGACCTCTACTGAGATGAGAATGGGCACTCGAGCCTCCGATGCTTGATCGGTTGAGGCGCTTCGACCTCTGCTTAATCAAAAGATGTTTCAATCTTCTTCTTGCTCTTGTTCATAAACTCTTGTGTGGTTGGATATCATTGTATGTTCGGTCAGATGTCCTCACTTCATGTCCGGCCAGACATCCTTTGAGTATATAAAAATCAGGTTCTTCTCCTCCTCATTCACTACTTTTAGAAAATCTTATGTGAGAGCTCTAAAAATCCTTTCATCAAAAAACCATCTCTGGTGACTACCATTCTCATATTCTTCAAGACTTTCGTTCCCCATACTTCCAGCTCCCAACCGCGCATTGGAAGACCCACATCTACCATTCATTGCGACCTCAGATAGTGCGTGCCTCAGGTAGTCAAACATCATTTGATATTCTGCCAGATTTACTGAAAGTCCATCCAGACATATTGGGCAATACAAAAATGTAGAATATGGCAACACGTAACATAAGGCAAAGCTCGCGTAAATTCAGCAATCATAGAGCACAAGATCATACATGATAACATAATAACGAAACTAAATCGATAAACAATCATAGAATAATAATAATGGCAAAAAAAATAGTAAAGAAGACACACGTAACTACTTCCAAGTGGTACGTAGAGTTATATCCCAAGGACAGTCCATACTATAATCCATTCAGAATCGACTATAGAATTTATGCCTGAGTTTTCATCTGATCTACCATAGGGGAGCAAGTATACACATTCGAATATAGCTTATTATACAACCATATTTTCTATATGACAGTTGTATGTATGACCGGACATACTGGATGTTCAGGTAGATATACTGCGTCAACAAAATAATAAGTTTTGCCATTATTATTATTCTATGATTGCGCATCTGTTGATACAGCGTCATCCCCACACTCCTAGATCTGGGCGACCACACATGCTCTTTCATTGACATGGTAAGTTTTATTTCCATTCTCTTTAATTTACGCATCTGTTGATTTGTTGTCACGATATATGTCCGACCGAATGTCCTGTGAAGTATGTCCATAATATTATTGGGATATATGCCCTAGAGATTTATTTAATTTGTAAACGGATGTTGAGTTCACTCATTCTTACGGGACATTGTTTGGTGTGTAGATGAAGACGTTTATATAGATATGAAGTTCACTCCTTCTTGCGAGAAGTAGATGTGTATCTTCCTTAAGGGTTGATTCGGTACTTGAATGATTAAAGTGCTCAAGTTTTCCTATTGAATAGAAATATTAATATTCATAATAGTTATGAATATATCGTTCATTAGAGAATCAATGGTACTTGGTACTTTGGTAAAAATAATTAGAATGGTATAACAGATATTTTGACCCGGCTCTAATTATGAGATACTCGTGAAGGGTCAATCTGTATGTAATGGTTGTATTGATGGACACCGACGTAGTTCGACTTATTCTATATATCTACAGTGATAAAAGTGCAGCTTTAGGTTTTTTAGTGGAATAACCTAGAGTTAATAATTCAGAATATTTAATTAAAGAATTTTAATTAATATTCCAATATTATTATAGCTCGAAATTGTTGGTCTATTTGGACCCCGTGCTAGCTCGATATACTGTTTCAAAATAAATATAGTTGGATAGTCCAATTATAAACTCACATATATTATTAATATGATTAATAATTAAAGTCACACTAGAAAATTATATTAAATAAGTTTAATATAATATTTTTAAAATAAATGGTTATTAGATATTTATTTAATGGTTTTAAAATTATGTAACTATTAAATTATATTTTATAATTTAATAATTAATTTTTGAAATTGATGAGTTTGAAAATTTTGATTTTAAAATCTCATCATTTTAAAAATTTGGAAGTTATATATTTTAATTAGGTAATATGTTAATATCTTATTTAAGACATTAAATAAATTTATGAATGTTACAAAAAAAGCCATCATGGCCGATTATTACAAGGGGAATAGGAAGGATTTTGTGTTATTTTTTGACAACCTTAACCGTAGATATAAAAAGGAAATTTGTTTTCCTTTTTACATTAATCACATTTTCCTAACCCTAACCACATTGTTCCTTATTTTTTCTCTCAAGTGTTGAAAGAAAGAAAATGAAAAATTGAGTGTGACAATTTTCCTTTTTCTCTAAAAGGTTTAGAGACATTGTTAGTGAGTGTAGCTCACTCTACCTTTTGCTGGTAGCGAGCATTCGGAGTTGGATCAAATTTCTTTATCTTCTTCCTTTGATCATTCTCCGCAGTGAGCAGAAAAATCTGCTTATTGCCGCCACTAGTAACCCCTTGTATGGTTTAGTTTTGGTTCTATTTTTGTGCAGAATTTCTAGCAATACAAAGGGCTGACTTGGGGAAATTTTGGGGTTATTTTAAAGTTCAAAATACATCCAGAACTGCTGCCCATAAATAGCAGAACAACCAGCAACTTTCAGGGTGCAATGAACAGTTTTTCGGTGTTGTAAATTGCTGCCATATCAAGGGCTTTTCGAGGGGGCTATTTTGTGTTGTAAAATACATAAAAAAATACAAAACAAAAGCATATTGGACTGCTAAGATTCGTCCATAAGAATGGAGGAGCAGAAAAAAATTTCAAGATCGATCCCGGTGCCTAAGACGCTTCTGTCGTGCAGGAATTCGGTTCCTGCATCTAGAGTGAGATTGAAAAGTGTTCTTAACCTTTCTTATTTTTTTATGAAAAATTTCTATTTTGTATTTTTTATATTTGATATAAATATTTTTTGCATCTTGTGATGAGTATGCATATTTTTAAGTTAATGTGATGAATATTTTTATTTAAGTTCATATGATGAATGTATTGCATTGGTCAGAAATTTTTCCTCCTCTTATTTCTTATGATTATTTTGTTTTTTTGGGAATGTGAGGCCATAAAGTCATTTTTTTTACAAAGTGTTGTAATTATCTTTTATGTAAATTTTGAGTTGTATCATTATTTTATGTAATTGAAGAGTCGTTACCGTCAACAACATCATAAGGAGATTTTCCCCGATCCATGAAGCAAGATTTGAAGACTAAATGATGCATTGGTAAATTTTTATACTGATTAAATTATTATAGAAAAAAAAGAGATTGTCAATGCAATATTTTTGTTGTTGATATATTATGTTTATTTGAATAACATGTCAAATACCTAAGGATGTCTACTCTTGCATTTTCACATGTCATAACATGTTAGTCATGCATAATTATTGTAGTTGTAAAATTTGATTTTATGAATTTTAAAGAATTTTAATTAGTAGATATTATGCATGAAAAACGAATGAATTGGATTAATTATTTTAATGATTTAAAAAATTGGAAATTCGAATTCAATATATATGGGCTTTATAAGTGCATTATAATTTCCCTTGGGATATCGGATGGAAACCTGGACGTAAATTCCATAGCCGCGATTATGCATGGATAGCAGTGTAGTCTACACTCGGGATACAGTTCCATGTACCATTGGAATTTATAAGACGCTTATATTAATTAAATAATTTAATTTAAATTTTGTTCTTAATATGAATTTCATTTTCTAAACTTACTAGTGAGCTGAAATTTAAAGAGTTAAAATTTATTAGGTCACTAGAGTGTACTTAGTTAAATTAGTTTAATTAAGTGAAATATTAGTTTGGATTAATAAGAATTAGTGAATTAAATTTTAAGAGTAAAATTGGATATGTCACTAATTTTGCACTAGTGTAAATTGAGTTATTTTAGCCGCGCATTAACTTCAGACATTAGTGGATTAAAATGTTAGATATTTTAAGTAGATACCTTAATTTTTAAAATAGTGAGTGAGAGAGGGATATAGATAATATATCCAACGATATCTGTTGTTAGTCCGAAAACGTGAGATTCAAAAGGCACATCAAGACGGTTTTGTTTTCGTCCTCCTATGGATGATGTCCATTTTGGTATCAAGTTTGGATTCCGAGAGGATATGAAGTCTGGATATATCTGGTGAACTGACCTACCATGCAGTGGCACTTCATTAGTTAAGTCCTAGAGTTCCGAAGAAATGAGTTACACTCACAAAGGAATGATTAAATGTTAATCAAAATTCATTAATCGAATCAAACGGTGGTTGCTTATTATAGGAATAAGTGTTATTCCTGTAAATATTAATAATTAAGACTATCTCGATCTATCATGTAAATATTTGACCTACCCTATGGCGGCACTTAGTTATGGAAATATAGTTTTCCGTGGCATAGTAATTTTAGGTTTCCGATTTATTATACATGGTACATGCATCATGTTTAATTTTATGCCTAAATATTTGTGATGATTTTAATATGCGATGAATGATTGTTAAAATGTGTGCTTGTTTTATTTTCAGCCATGGTTCTTTTATCATATCAATTCTCTCAAATGAAAAATTAACGAGAGAAAATTATGTGAAATGGAAAAGTAACATGAACGCTATCTTGGTATGTGAAGACCTTAAGTGTGTCATGATTGAGGAATGTCCTCTAGAACCGACCAGAAATACTGGCCAAGTTGTATGTGATGCCCACTAGAAATGGGTCAAGGCCAATGAGAAGGCCTTCTGCTACTTGCTAGGAGGGATGTATGTGGTACTTACTACAAAACATGAGCCAATAGCTACAACATCTTTGATGATGTAGTCATTAGAGGAAATGTTCAAGCTACTTTCAGAGCGATAACTTCATGAGGTTATGGTCTCTGCGATGACTGCAAGGATGAAGGATGATACATCCATTCGACAACATGTCTTAAGAATGATGACTTATCTCAATATGGCTGAAACTCATGGTGCTCGTATTGACGAGCATAGCCAGATGACTATGATAATGGAAACTCTTCCGAAGAGTTTCTTACAGTTTAAAAGCAACTATGTTATGAATAAGTTGAATTTTACTCTAACTCATTTATTTAATGAGCTCACCCACTACAAGTCCATGTTGGTAGATTCTCGTAAGCCTAGTGGAGAGGCAAATTGTTAGGTTTCTACTATAGTCCCAAGATCATTCAAGCAATGAAAATAATATGAATACAATAAAGAAGTATGGCGGAATCATACTTACAATGAGCGGATGTTGAAGACGATGAACACAAAACTTTTCTTCCACCATGGATGACTCTCGGCAAGGCCTCCATTTTGTGCTCTTTAATTTTCGGTCAACCTCCATTGAAATGATCTTCAAGCTCCAAGCTTTGTGAATGGATTCCATGCTCAAGAGTTGGTTTCCCTATCACCTTTGAATGACCCTTTATGTGCTAGCATTGGAGAAAATTGCAACAAAATTCTCCTATTCTTCACCTTGTTGCTCTCGGCATTGAAGGAGAAAGAGAGAAAATTTGGCCCTTGGCCGAATGGAAAGAGAAGAGAGAAGATGAAGTTGTGTTATATGTGTTGATTTCTAAAATCAATTCAAAATGATATACCAAAAAAAATAAAAATAAATGGTATTAGTCATTCAAAACATCACACTTGAGTGTTTGCCACTCAACCATCAACCAACAACTTCCATCACATTAAAGTGATAAAGTTGACTAGTGATGTGACGCATGATGTGACTTGTGGGCCCCACTTGATTCGAAATGCAAGTGGGCCCGCAAACACTCCCGGGCTCGGGTTCGCTAATTCCGAATTAACGAATTTTCCGTTGCGACGTAATTAAATAAAATTTAATTAAATAATTATGCCTAGCAAAATTACTATTCACATCGCTAGTGAATTAATTCTAAATTAATTCGTTTGCCCGAATTAAAATCTAATTTTAATTCCGCGTCGAAATCCATTTCGTTTAATATATCGAATATATTAATTTATCGATTAATTCCAAATTAATCGTTCTATCTCTTTAAATAATATTTTATCCCAAATAAAATATCTCTGTAATTAATCACAGATTAATTTTCTCTCTCTAATATTTGAGCTGAACGTTACAGTGCGCACGCGCACTGTAGCGCATACAGTGCATGCACACACTGTAACGCACATCACGCGCACAGTGTATGAGTTGAATTTTATTTTCTCTATTTTTTGAGTTTCTAGATTTCTATTCATCCCCGATTTTTTCCTAAGCACTGGTAATAAAATATAATATTCCATTAAATTATTTAAAAATTTACCTATGCTTGATATCTATGGGTTAGACCACTTCCGCTGAGCGGGACACCGATCCGACTCTAGGGTCCCACTACCGCCCCAGATACACCTCTACTTCTCGTTAGAAGAAGTGAACTCCATATATATGTAAAACATCCCTAGTTACACACCAAACCATGTCCCCAAAGTACGTAGCAATTGGTCTAGATTTCTACACCAACCTCACCTTTATAAATCAAAGGACACAACCTGTCATACATGATTTCGAAGTACACTCAGGATCCAGATCAATCCATATATGACCATCTAGTGGATTGAAGTGAATTCTTTTATTTAATGGATATTCCAAGAAATTCATTTCTATCTAGGTCCAGTCATATATGATCACATCATATAAGGTGCCTCCATTGTTATGTCACCATATGGACGATCTCAGATCAAAGTCACCATACATTTATAAAATGGACCACAACTATAGATAAGCCACAAATAAAGTACCTGATTATTTGCTTTCCATGTACTATTTTAGATTACTAACTCCAGACTTAAATCCTTTTATGTATGATACTCATATACTAAGCGTGAAGGCACATACGTAATCAAAGGTAAACAGATAAATTAAAATATACAATTTAAATCAAAACAATTGATAAATGAATAATGCATCTTTTATTTGAAACAAACAATTCCGTTTACAAATTACATGAAGCTCTAGGGCATTTATCCCAATAATCTCCCACTTGCACTAGAGCAAATATGATATGTCACTAATCCTGGACCCTCATTGTGACCTTCAAATACTTCAGCCAACAAGGTCTTTGTAAACCGATTAGCCAGGTTCTCTGTGGATGCAATCTTCATTACATAAACGTCTATTCTCTACACTATCTCTCTGATGAGAGATGATTTTTCTCTCTATATGCTTTCCCTTTTTGTGGCTTCTTGGTTCTTTATCTAGAATAACTTTCAGGTCTCCCAAGAATTTCCTGAGTCAGACTGTTTCCTTAGCTGATTTGCAAGCTGCTACATATTCAGCCTTCATGGTAGAGTCAACAATACAAGATTGCTTTATACTCCTCCACACAATAGCTCCATGAAGAGTGGTAAATTTATCACTATTTTCCACTCATTTGACCTAATATTTTGTATAGTTTCTTGAGTTTTGTGAATATTTTGATGTTGTTTGTGTTATTTGTAGATAAATAAAGTTTCAGGACTCTCTGGAGGTGATTTGGGACCAAAACAGTGAAAAATGACACAAAAAGTCAAAATGGTCATTTGGCGAGTCGCGACGAGCAGGCTGCGTCGCGACGCCTAACGTGCACCGATTCATGCTAACGTGCGCCGGGTCCACATGTCAGAATCTGTGAAGTTTGACTTTGCTAACGTGCGTCGTGTCACGTGTCACCATCACAACCGATCTGCTAACGTGCACCGTGCCACGTGTCATCATCTTATGGTGCCGACAATCGCCATCGCCACGTGTCACCATGTGTCACTCCACGTGTCAGCCACATCATCGTCCATATCACCAGTTGACCGAGTCAACGTGCCACGTCACCGCCACATCATCATCAGCCAATCACAGCGTGCCACGTGTCATCATTCTATAGTGCCGACAATCACTATCGCCACGTCACTGCCACGTCATCGCCACGTCAGCATAATCATTGAGTTGCCAGCCACCTTGCCATGTGTCACCTTATCACCTTATCCATAATGCCACGTGGCAGATAAGAATCTGAAGCCGACGAATCAGAGAGCGACACGTCAGCGCATCGCGACGCAAGAAGAAACTTACGCGTCGCGACGCGAGGGGGTTACCGAGGCCTATAAATTGAGC
This sequence comes from Zanthoxylum bungeanum, assembly GCA_019454045.1. Lineage (NCBI taxonomy): Eukaryota > Viridiplantae > Streptophyta > Magnoliopsida > Sapindales > Rutaceae > Zanthoxylum > Zanthoxylum bungeanum. The sequence goes on from SKCR01037739.1 coordinate 64,947, forward strand.
TCGAGATTTCAGTTTCTGATGTACCTTCCTCTCTGAATTCTCTGATGTAAATAGAGAGTTTTCTATCTAGTTTATTTTAATTTCAGTTTTGTAATTAATTTTAATTACGTTATGTAATAGTAATTTATTTTCTTTACTTTTACTGTTTTTACTATTCAACCATGAGGAGGTAACTTCCCCTGCTATGGTGAAATGTAATTCTTTTACTATTGATATTTAGATTAATCTCCCTTAATTATAATATATTCACTATTTAAAATTTGACTTAATGAGGATACCGCTATATTGGCCGGTTGGTAATCATTTATAAACTGGTTTTAATCCGACTAAGCAAGGATACCGCCAGATTGGTTGATTGATAATTAAATTTCTTATCGCCTATATGGCAGGTTTATGGACAAATTTTGATACCGCCTATATGACTGGTCGGACTTAATTTGACTTAATCAGGTTACCGCCTGTATGGCTGGTTGGTAATATCATCACAAGTTAATACATTATATTAAGGGAGATATCTAAATTAGTAGTAGTAAAAGTAGATCCTTTTACCTTAGCATTTTATTTTATTGTAATTTTACTTTTCAGTATTTATTTTACCGCATTTACTTTTCAGCATTGTAATTTATGTCTTTTATCTTTAAGTTTTTACTCGCCCTAGTTATGTGTCGTAACTAAGTTAGTTATCTAGGGTTGTGATGAATTTTAATATCACCGGTTTATAAGGGGTTATTTTATAGTTTGGGTAATTTAAAGGTTTACTTATTAAGTCTTAAGCTTAATGCGTCTTGTTAATTGGCCACTAATAAGATTGATCTGGTAAATCTAAAATAAACTTGACAAAGGAATTTTAGGTTTCAGCCTTAGACTTAATAGCTCAAGATCTTCCCTGAGGATAGATAACCCTTTAATAGATTTCCTTACAGGATAGACATATACCTGTCGGGCGGGGGTAACCTTTATTGGAACTTAATCTTAATGAATTCATGTAATTTGGTTGACATAGACATATGGTTCAATTGGGTTATACTGGGTATTTGCGTCTAACCATCTACAGAGGCTTTCGTATAATTTCGTGTTCGAGGTTAGTAAACCGATTTATTACACAAACATGAAATAACCACTTCTTGTTTTAAAAGATATTAGAAAGATTCACAACCCTAGATAGTTTCCTAATATTGAATTTTCTTAAACCTACTTTCGTGCAATTTTATTTACTTGTTTTTAAAATTCAAAATCATCACCATTTCAAATCAATCAATCAACCTGTTAGATACTAGTAATCATTTGACCTCATAAATTAATAGATTAGGTATTAAGTCCTCGTGGGATCAATACTTTTATACTACTTGAACGATACATGCGCTTGCGTTATACGAGTGTGATTACGCCGGTCAAGTTTTTGGCGCCGTTGCCGGGGACTTATTTATCTTTTACTATTAGTTTTGAGGTTAGATACATTTACTTGTATCTAATTTCTTTTTGCTTATTATTTTTGTTTTCTTGTGTTTCAGGTTCTCAGAAACTACATGAGACGAACCAGAAGCTTTGAACTCCGACCGCTCGACCCAGAAATTGAAAGAACCATCAGACAGTTGAGAATGGAAATGCGTGAAGGCCAAGAAGCTTTAGTCAACATGGAACCTGAACCTTTGGAGGTTGCACCACCAATACCCATTCGAGACAGAACCATTCTGGTGGTCGACGGCTTCATTTCCTGTATTGTACTTACTCATTTACTAGCAAATGTGTGTGACATCAAATAATGCATTCAGATGATTCAACAGTCAGTGCAGTTTGTGGGTAAAGCAACTGAAGATCCTTATACCCACATCAGCAACTTTCTGGAAGTTTGCGGCACTTTCAATTACAACCGAGAAGCTGAAGAAGCAATGAGACTGCGGGTTTTTCCATACTCATTGAAAGACAGAGCTAAAGCTTGGCTACATTCACTACCAGCAGATTCCATCACAACTTGGAACACTTTAGCCACCAAATTTCTTGCAAAGTACTTTCCACCAGCCAGAATTGGAAAGCTGAGGAATGACATCACATCCTTTTGTACAACAAGACTCGGAAACTCTCTACGAAGCTTGGGAAAGGTACAAAGATTTGCTCCGGAAATTTACTCACCATGAGATTCCAAAATGGCTTCAAGTCCAAACTTTTTATAATGGACTTTCTGGACTGATGAGAACCACAATCGATGCTGCTGCTGGAGGAGCTTTGATGGAAAAATGAGAAGATCAAGCCTGTGACCTAATCGAAGAAATGACCAACAACAATTCCTTGTGGCCAACAGAAAGGAGCATGATCCAAAGAATTGCAGGAATTTATGAAAGTGGAGCAAATACAGCAGTCAACGCCAAGCTGGATCAGATATGCAAATTTATGGAGACTCTTACCACTGGATCCACAAGTTCACCATATGGAGGAGCACCATAACCAAACCAACTTGAAGAGACGGTGAATTATGTCAACAATTTCAACAGACAGTGGAACAATCCATATTCCAACACCTACAACCCAGGGTGGCAGAATCATCCGAATTTTTCATGGAGCAACAATTCAGGGCAAAAGAACAATCCACCACCTAGATTCCAACAGCAGAACTATCCGCCACCTGGATTCCAGCAACAGAACAAAGGCCAGGAACATGCAAATGAACCAGGAATAGCAGAAGTGCTGGCTCAGTTAAAAAAGTATGATGATATGTTTCAAAGCCAATCTGCTTCCATCAAAGCATTGGAGAATCAAATTGGACAACTGGCCAATGCTCAGAGTTACAGACCGCCAGAGAATCTTCCCAGCAACACAAAACCAAATCCAAGGAATCGAGGGAAGGAGCAATGTCAAGCCATCACCTTGAAAAGCGGTACTGAGATCAACAAGATGTTGGAATCAAGGCAACAATTGAGGAAGTTCCAAAAGATGCAGTTCCACAGATGGAGGAAAAAGAAGCAAAGGAAAAAGAAAAATATCAGATCACTCCACCTCCACCTCCACATTTTCCACAGCGACTTCAGAAAAATAAACTGGACAAGCAGTTTTCTCGATTCCTGGAGGTGTTCAAAAAGCTGCACATCAACATCCAATTGCAGAAGCCTTGGAAGAAATGCCCAGCTATGTAAAATTCATGAAAGACATTCTTGCACGAAAACGGAGATTGGGAGATTACGAGACAGTAGTATTGACGGAAGAATACAGTGCCATCATTCAGAGGAAACTTCCCCCAAAGTTGAAAGATCCTGGCAGTTTCACTGTTCCATGCACCATTGGAGAACACTATATCGGTAAGGCTTTATGTGACTTAGGTGCAAGTGTTAATGTGACTTAGGAAACTGTAAATTGGAGAAGCAATGCCTACCTCAGTCTCACTACAACTTGTTGATCGAAAGCTCGCATTTCCAAGAGGTGTTGTTGAAGATGTGCTGGTCAAAGTCGACAAACTCATTCTTCCAGCAGATTTCATTATCCTTGACATGGAAGAAGACAAAGATGTACCTATCATCCTTGGAAGACCATTCTTGGCGACATGACAAACTATGATTGATGTACAAAAAGAAGAACTAACTATGAAAGTTCAGGCTCAAGAAGTTACTTTCAATGTTTTCAAAGCCATGAAATTCCCGAGCGAT
>SKCR01037740.1:0-68224 GCA_019454045.1 Zanthoxylum bungeanum
CCTGTTCAGTTGTTTATGGGAATTTTTTAAAAGAAGAATCACATTCATTTCATTTTAAATAATATAAGAAATCACATGACATAACATGAGCTTAAAAATTTAATTTACAGTTTATACTAGCATATCTGCAAAAGATATATATAGGTAAGCTCTTGAAAATAGGACTTTAAGTTAAGATAAAATTATTAATTAACAAGAAAAGATTTGAAAACCTTATCATTTTTTGCCCACTTGAAAGGATTTGAAGACCCTAAAAGGATAAATAATGAAGGCTAGTTAAATATGAAATGAGTTGGTCTTTTTCTTCTTTGTTTTTTTTTAAAAGAAAAAATAATTAAATTGGAGGTACTAAAATTTTATCAATAATTAAGGGCCTGACATAAGAATATTCCTTACCTCCTTCATCTTCGCTACAACTACTATTATTATAAAATATAGTTAGTATCTAAGAAGATGCACATTTCAATGCCTCAAACAAAGGTTTATGCAAAATTACCAATTTATTATGGAATAAAGCCGTGCAGGTTGGACCAGACACGTAGCTTAGCTCGTTTATGTGCAACTTCGATTCATAACTTTTTTATTTGTTCATTATATAAATTACACATTTTAAAGAGTACATGATATGGACTCTCTCTTTTATCTTTTGATTCTTCAAGAACAATAGAATGCATGATAAAAGAGTACCCCCGACTTATAATTAAGCTAAGGTTTGCTCAAAGTTCAGTGGTCAAAGAAAAATCAAAACTCTCAAATGGAAACTCAGAGTGAAAGAAAAGTGAGAATAGGTCAGGATCCTTTCAAAAGTGAGGTATGGTCTCTATGTTTAGTAATGGGTAACCCTCACTTTGGGGTTGGCCCAATTTATGCCCGCGAGCGTTTCATGGTAAGTTTATTTAAGGCAAGTGGCACATGCTAGCATAAATTTGGCTTTTACTAACTCTCATGGGAGCATGAAACAATGCCATTTTTATTTACTTTAGGAACAAGGATTCTCCGAAGGGATGTGTCCATTTTAGAGTAGCTTTACATTGCTTCGGGGCTTCTCGATGTTAAGGAAATTATATTATATTATACAGAATATTGTTTCTTATTATATTTCCATATTATATGAAGATTTCATATATTCATTATCATTATACATAATTATATGATTCATTTTCTATTTTATTTTTCTATGTTACCTATATAAAGGCATCTACTATTGTAAATATAATATAGAGTAGATACTAGGTTACGACCTTTTAACTTTCACTCTCTCTGATTCTCATCGGTGCGTGGGGATCACGGCTACCATCATTGCATGACCCTCACGCGCTCTCCTTTCCCACCATCAAACTCTTTTAAATCCTGATTTTTTTTAGTTTCGTTCTCTCTGCTCTCATCGACGTGTGGGGATCATCACCACTATCGACACGTAAACCTCATGCGCCACTCCTTCACAATTGCTTCAACCTCACCACCTCGCGCCACTTAGATTTCAGGTCACCCACCATCTAGTTTCGTTTGCAATTCTCTGGTGAAAGCCCTAGTAAAGTCCCCAAAAAAAATCACAAATATGCTTTTTTATAGTATGATGACCCATGTTCATATTTCACCTAGTTTCTTGTCGTTACGTGGTTCAATCGAATTCTTGTGCAAACCCAGAAGCCCAAATTTGCTTGAGGAGTTGTTGGGTTGGTCTTAAATCAGGGGTCAATTTCACAATATTTGAAGAAAATTTTTGGGCTTTCTTTTTTCGATTTCTCTCATTTTAATCGTTTCTTACATTTCCGACTGCTGCACATGATCTCTTTTTTTGTGTTCTCTTAAAATTTTTCAACCACTAAATCACTTCATTGTATCTAACAACTTCTTAAATTTATATTTTTAAACACTTATCTCTTTCGGGCTCTCTTTCAAGATTTCGTGCTCTTTTAGGGATTTCGTTCCCTCTCAGGATTTCACTCTTTCGGGCTTTGGCTTTCTATCGGGATTTCACTCTCTCTCGGACTTTGGCTCTGTGTAAGGATTTCATTCCCTCTAGTGTGTCGGTTCTCTCTCGGGATTTCGCTCCCTCTTAGTCTTCGATTCTCTTTCGGGATTTCGTTCCCTCTCAAGTTTCAACTCTCTCTCAGTTTTGGCTCTCTCTGGCTTAGGCTCTTTGTCAAGATTTCGCTCTTTCAGGGATCTCGATCCCTCTCGAGCTTCGGCTCCACCTTCGAACTTCGTAGGTTAAAGCTTATCAATTATCTCAAAGTTTCAAGCCTCCAATATTCAAGATTTCCAGTTTCAAGACTCTGATCACCGATTTCAAGATGCAAACTCAAGCTTGTTCCCTTGTTACCAGCTTGAGTTTGAAGGGGTGTTAAGGAAGTTACATTATAATATACAAGATATTTCTTTCTTGATTAGGACATTACATTAAATAAGATATTTGTTTCCTATAATATTTCCTCTTTTTTTTTTTTTTAAGATTTACTATATTCATTATTATTATACATAATTATATGATTCATTTCCTATTTTGATTTTCTATGTTACCTATAAAAAGACCTATACCATTGTAAATATAATATATAGTTAATTCAAAATTTTATTTCATTATTTAACCTCCGAAATTTATACTAGTAAGGAAAACTAAATAAAGTCATACCTGATCATCACAGTGCAATCTCCAGACATGCATGGGAATGTCACGGTGTAATATCGGGATCGTACATGGGAAAGTCATCAAGGCTCCCAAATATACAAAGGAAAGTTGTGTCAATTACAGCTTGACACGTCATTAGGAAGGAAATATCATAAGCGAAGGAGCACATGACAGTGAGTGATGATTTTGTACAACTACATCTACATCCGATATTCGACCACTGCTATGGTACCCAAGGGTATCAAATACCCTCGGATACAAACATACTATTTTGAGCATTGAACATACAATTTAAACTATTAAACATGCAAATTCTATTAATAAATATGTAATTAATTTCATATTTTGAAAAATTTCATGTTTATTAACAGAATTTGCATATTTAATGATAAAAATTACATGTTTGAATCAATGATATCAAATACCATCTGAGTACTGTGGGTCTCGAATATTCACATATATAATCATTTGGAGGTGAGGGCATCTTTATTTTATAAAATGAGAATATCTACTAAAAAAATAAAAAAAAATCACATTGAAAATTGTATTTTTTATCTATTAGTGCTTTAGAATGTGTGTTTTTTTTTTAACAAGACATCCTTATTTTATATATAAATTAAAAAATATATATATTTTAATCAATGAAGCGACACCCTCATATATATATATATATATATATATATATGCGCTGAGAGAGAGCCACACGTAATATAAGCAAAAGAGTTAATCCCCGTGGACCTGCGATCCCTAATCGATTTCTGGGTACTGACACAAGGAATTCAGTGGGATCCAAATTAATAATTAGCTTATATAAAGGGAAAAAAAATTTAAATTAATAAATAGCTCCTACCATAAAGAAATTAGAAAAGATTCCCCTATGTGGACCCTCTACAATGTCCCATAACCACGTGGTACTGCATTTGTGTTGGGAACTCAAATCGCGAAGAGAGCTCAAAATCTTAGAATTTTACCTCTCATTCTATGTATATAAGAAACATATGATTCAAAATAAATTAGAAGAATTACGATATAATTTTTAATGTTATATGATGTTGATGGTGTTTTTCTGGCACTACGTTATTCAAGCAGCACGACAGGGGTAAGAAAGGTAATTCACTTCTCGGTCAACATCATTAAATGCCGACTCGACCACTAAGAGCCAAACAGTGAGAGACCTAGCACTCAATGATAGGTGACCGACCACTTTTCCAGATAAACCGGGCACTATCAGGTCGACAGCAGCATCCTCAGCACAAAGAACTATCATGACCGACCTCATGAAGACCGATCATATGGCAAGACGTGTTCAAGAAGATGACGCCCTATTCTTGCGGATAAGATAAACAAGTTATCCTACTTTCACAAGGAAAAGTAATGAGTCAGAATCCGAAAAGGAATAAGAAAAGAGAAAGCAGTATTAGACTAGGAATCCTTATAGGAGAACATTGATTCGACCAGGAATTCTTATACGAATAGGAATCTGATTTCTGTATTATTATAAATAGGAGGGCAGAGTATGTGTAAAAGACATCAAAAATTAGGGGTCTGAATCTTCAAGCTCTGACTTGTAGAAAACAAAAAGAGATCCGAAAAGAGTGTTTAAGTAATAAAAGTACCATCTTGTTTGTGTCCGTGGACGTAGGTCGGATCCAAATCCACCGAACCACGTTAATCTCCTTGTTGATTGGTGTGTTTATCTGTTTTTTGCTAAGTTTGCCTTTGGTCCTCCATAACCAAACAAATTCACTATTGAAGGAGGATTTCTTCGGGAGTGATATTCCAATATTACCCTGAGACCAAAATCAGCCGTCAACATATGATATTTGTTTAAAAACAGTAAAAATGATACTTCATTGTTTATAAATTTTTACTATTTTAGATAAGAGATTGGTAAACCTAAATATAATTTAATCATTTATCTCTTTTAAGACTCGAACCCCGTTCCTAAATTATAAATTTCTATTTATAACTCATGTTAAGTTATGTTGACGATTATTTTTCGTTCAAAGAAAAATCTGAGAAATCAACCCCTCGAACAAACCTCTTTCAGCAGTTAATTTGTTTGATTAGTAGGGAACCAAAACAAACTTAGCAAGCAGATAAATAATCACAAAGACAAAGAGTTACGTGGTTCGGCGGAGAGTGACTATAACTTACGTTCACGGAAGAAAAGAGATGGGCGATTTTATTACTGGTTTGGGGTCAATACCGACCCAAGTTACAAGTAGGGTTTAGAGCTTACAAAGAGAAAATAAGTATCTCGGGTCTTACAACATGTCGGTTACAACTATCTCAAATAGTCGGGTGCCGACCAACTTTCTATCTCTATCACCAGTTTATAAGCTTTTAACTATTTTACAAGTAGTAAGACTCAGAAAATGCTAAATATTCAACTCTTTTATATAAGCTTCCAAATCTACTACAAGAGATTTAGGTTTAAAAATCAGTTTGATCGATCGCGCCCAGAACACTAGTTTTTAAGTTGATAACTAGAAATTGGATCAAGATTCAATATTAAATTGAGTTTATGTTAGATTACTGACTCAACTATCAAGATTTATCTAATATAAATCTAATATGACTATTGATTTATCTCAAGATATTTGATTAGGAGAAAAACTTATATGGGGATAAGTCATATAGGATCATCCAATCAATGAGTACCATATGTCCTAATTTTGAAATAATTAAGACACATGATAATCACTGATTGGGACGATATTCTCTTTAATTAGACGAGACATAGTTATGCTAATAAATAGAATGAGAAACGAAAATAAAAATATGAAAATTGTGCGCTATTATTGTTATAATTGATATTTAGAATTAAGAAATAAAATATATTTGTAAATCAAATGAACAAGTTTTAAACACATGTAGCATATATCAAAATTTACTGCTGTCCCTCGCCCACACATTAAAATGCTAATAATATCTGATCCAATAGTCTCAGAACACAAGCAAAGCAACCATTTTTCACATTTACACCACCATGAAACAAAAACAAAAATACAACACAAGTTTCTCCTGTATTTATTAGGGGAACCTAAATCTCTCGTGTTTATCTCATGATTTAGATTCGATTCTGAATTAAGTTATATATTAAGTCTTATATAAATTATGATTGATACTTATTATTGTTATTAACTAATTAGTATTTAATATTAAGCTGAATTTATACTGAATACTACATCAAGTGTTAAGAAATAAGTGGAGCCCATATTAAATACATCATAAGAATTGATTCAGTATCAAATACAAACTCAGCTCAATATTAAATCATGATCCACTATTAATACGCGTGTAGCAAAAGATTATAAAAAAACTTAACACAACTAAACTCAGCATCAGATCCAAATTCGGTACCTCACCTTATTTATTTAGCCCAAATAAATAAATAAATTATAAAAATAATAAAAAAACGTATGATGCCACTGACCATATGCTACAAACCTCCCATGTGCATGTGCTCTTGCGTATAATTAACCACATTTTCCCCCACCATTTTAACCACCGTCGCCTCCATGGCCGTCGGCGAAAATCCACTTCAGAAAAAGCCTTTCTTTGGCCTTAACTCTCACTGACTCATTCATTTGCATCCATTGAATTCACTTGCTTGTTTGGCACAATTTCAAAGCCACCCCCATCATCCTCCTCCTCCTCCTCCTCATCATCATCATCATCCCCATCTTCAACATTCTGATCACTCTCTACTTCTTCCATTTCCTCATCATGCTGCTGCAGCGGCCATTGCTGCTCCGGCTGTACCATTAATGGCACTTGATCAGAGCTCCCAGGCTTATTGAATAACTGATTCGAAGCTGAACTACTATCATGTTTATGCTTCTTTTTATACAAGGCATCAAGCTGGTGAAAATAAGGACATGTTTTAGAATCCTCATGCCTTTTCTTGTTGCTCTCTTTCACTTTCTTGAAATATTTGTTTATATTCTCCCACTTTTCTTTGCATCTCTTAGCATTTCGATTGTAACCTAACCTTCTCATCCCAGATGAAATTTCTTCCCACAATGGTCCTTTAGGTCCATTTTCTTGATATTTCGAATCAAGAGTTGTCCTCAGCTTTATCAATGCTTCAATCTCAACTTTAGGCCATCGTGATGAGCTTGCAGCTCCATTATCTGTTTTCATTGCCTCCATACTAAAAACCGGCTGCTGCTGTGGCTGCGGTGGCGGCTGTGATTGAATTGGAATCGGTGCCGGTGCCGGTTCAGGGACCGGGGCTGGGGCTGGGGCTGGGGCTGATGTTAGCTGGGGTAATATTACTTGGGCGGCGGTGGGGTTTTGCTGTTGAGAAACTTTTTGCAAGAAAGCCATGACAGCTGCATCTTTAGCTGCTGAAATTGATCTTTCTTGGGCTAAAATTTCTTTTTCTCTATTGATTCTTGCCATTTCTTGCATTCTCCAAGCTTCTTCTCTAACCATTCTTTCATTTTCACGCTTCTCTATAGCTTCCAAGAATTTCTTCTGTAGCTGTTCTTGTTTATCCACCACTTCCTTCATTAGCCTCTCAAAAAAGTCCTTCCATTTCCCCCTCTTACTTTTCCTCCTCCCTTCGAGTTCCAAGTCCGATGAAGTCGATGAAGATGTTGAATTTGATAACAGATCTGTTGAAATATTATGAAATGCAGATGGGATTTTGGTTTGTGAAGGGTTATTTGTTGCTTGTGGTTGTGGAGGTGGGGCTAAATTTGTAGGGTTTGTTGTGATGTGTGTTGTTGATGGAACAGTAATAGTAATTATTGGAGGATTATTAGCCGTCGGCATTGCTAATGATACTGCCGTGGCCGCTGCGGCGGTGGCTACCGGAGGTTGAGGAGATGAAGGTTGGTGGTGTTGAAAAGCTTCCAATTGATCAAAAAACCTATAAGTTTTGCCTTGTCCTTTGCTTGTTCGGCCATCTTTGGTTCTCTTATGGTATTTGAAAACGTTCTCGAATTTCTCCTTGCATTTCTTGGCACTTCGATTGTAACCAAGCTCACCTAGCTTTCTGATAATAACATTAGAAATTTTTAGCAATAATAAATATATAAATATATTTAACAGCATTTTACACATAGAATAAACATAAATATACAAATATTATTCAAGATTTATTTAAGTTGGCTGAGTAAATTTGTAGCTAAGAAAGAAGAAAGTAACTAGTACAAAAAGAGTGACACGGCTAGAGGCTGTTAACATAAAACACAATTACAGATTACTAATCCCTATGGAATATATTGGAAAAGGCCGATGCCAGAAATGAAAACAAATCCAAAATTCAGTCTCTGAAATCAAAATTCTGACACTGAATTTTCTTTTCTTGATCCTGAACAATTTCTCTTAAAAAATGAAATAGGAAAGAAAAGAAAATTTAAATTGTAAAAAAAAGCTCAAAATATATCAAAAAGGAAAAAGCAATCTTTTTTTTTTTTTTTTGTTTAAAGAAAATCCAGTTCATAGATCTCAACTCAAGAACTCTTGATTGCCTTAAATTATATTAAAAAAACACCAATAAATAATAATTAAAGAAATAAAAATATATTACCTGGAAACCTCATCCCACAATGGACCTTTAACAGTAGCATCACGAAAGGCGACGTCCATATCGGACCTAAGTTTCAAAAGAGCCAAAGTCTCTTGTCTTGGCCATCTGTTTCCTCCAAAAGCTCTCTCATCAGCTTCATCCAGAACCCTACTTCTATCATCTTCACCAAAGATGCCGGCAGCCGCAGCCGCAGATTCAAAGCCTTCGTTCTGAGCTTCTCTGCTGGCAGCTGCCGTTGCCGTAACGGCGGTGTCAACATCACCAGATACACTTGGCTCTCCTGCTAGCATAATTAGATTAGGATAGCTACTTGGGCTCTCCTTCTTCTGCTTCTATGTAACAATTAATTACAGCAAAGAAAAAAAAAATTAAAAAAAAATCACAAAAGAGAGAAGAGTAGAAGAAGATCGAAAGAGGGTGAAATTCAGTTAAAAGGGCTTTATGAAGATGGATTGTATAGTGAATTTATTAATTTATTTCAGCTGTTGGATCTGCTTGTCAATCTCAAGAAGCTGCTTTTCTTTTAGCTGTGGAATCTCCAGTCTTTTTTATTTTATTTTTTTGAATAAAAAAATCACTCAAGAGCGTGGTGACTTGGGCTTCTGTCTCTCTCCGTAATAATAATAAAGGAAAATTTCTCATGTCTTCTTATTTTTTTGGTAATTATTTATTAGTTTCAAATATTTTCATAATTTACCTATTAGTGTCCCACTATTTAGGGTTGATAATAGAACGGGTTGGAATTTATCAATCCCGATTTTATCTTATTTATATAACTGAGATAAAAACATAAGTCTCAGTATCATCCCGTAGTTTTCTAGGCCAAAAAAATTGTCAAGTCTCATCCCATAACACTTGAAATTTTGAGATATTTTTTGCTATGTCCCAAATCTTGTCTCGAACGGACTGGGATAGAGAAAATTACCAAACTTACTATTATTCTAATAATAAAATAGAAATTTTACTGTTAGAACATCATAAACCATTAATAGATAATTATCAAAAACAATAAGAATTTAATAGGTAATTATGAAAAACAGCTAGGGACCTAGAAGACATTCTTCTTAATAATAAATAATAATAAAATAGAGAAATAAAAAATAGAGAGAGAATTTAATAAAGTTTTGGGTTATTTATATTTTATTAATAAAGTTATTAAAAAATAATAATTAAATATTAAGAATTTTAAAATATTATATTTCAACTAAAAGAAAATTAGTAAAATATTAGATTTTATATAACTTTAATATTAAAGTATTATTTTATTATGAATTTAAAATTTGAAATGTAATATTTCAAAAATTCATAATATCTAAATATTATTTTATTATAAATATAATAGTAAAATATAAATAATCATAAATTTTATCAACAGCTGCACAAAGAAACTATGTAATAATTAGTTGGTTTTTGTCTCTCCATCGAAATTTAGTTAAAGGCCGGCCCAGGTTAGTCAGCTTTTATTTTAAATTTTTTTTATATTATTTATTTTATACTTTTCCTATATTTAATTTTGGTGAGGAATATATAATATGATATATAATTTCTGACGTGTAATTTTTTTTTTTTTTTTTTTTTTTTTTTTTGTGTTTCAGTGGTGGTTGGCTATACTTGTTTGAAATTACTTTGTTGCCCCTAACATGGTGACATCGACCTCTAATCATTGAAGGTATTATTTCGAATTATTTTATTAAATATGCAGATTAGTGATATCGAGTGTTTATTATGGTAACTACAACTTTTTCAAGGGTAAAATTCATCTGCCCAAAATGCCCTTCATAGTTCATTCAAAGAAAAAATTTTGGTTTTTGATTTCTAACGTGAAAACAATTTTTAAAATTTGTTTAATACAATCTTGCAAAAAATTGTTTGTTATTGTTGATGGTGGTTTTTCACACCGAAAATGTTCAAATATCGAGGATGGATAGAATGTGGTTTGTATGAGGATGGCAACGGGCCGGGCTCCCGGGCGGGAAAAGCCCAGCCCGAGCTATCACCGGATTGGGCCGACCCGGCCCGGTCGGGCACGGGCTTGGCCCAGGCCCCATTTTTTTAACATAAAAAATTATAAATATAAAAAATTTATTATATAAATATATATATATTATAAATAAAAATATTTAATTATTTATTTTGAGCTCGGCCCGGGCTTTTTTCACTCCGGGCTGGCTAGGCCGGACTCAGGCTTTTTTGCCACCCTTAGGTTTGTACTTGGTCAATAGAGGACAACAAATGTCCAAGGTCCCAGAGAGGCTGTAGTCAGACAGAGGGGCTGTAGTCAGACAGAATGACCCAATCCAATTATAAAGATGAGTTCTCTTAAGGGCAGAGTAAGCTGATGATGAATCAAGTTGGGATATCGACTCAGCCTAGGGAAGAAGAGGTTAGATTTGAGCTCGTTTGAGTATTCGTGGAAGCCGACCCGATGTGGATACTATTTTTGAACCCGACCTGGTTAAAGAAGTCAGGAAGCCTGACCAAGCATCATTCACCTCGATATGTCGACCCGATGAACGAAGTTGAGATCACATGTTAATTTATGTTTGGAGGTATGTGACGTATGTCATAGTTGAAAGGATAAGCTTATTGAAGGCTAATAATGATTGCGTGAAAAACATCGATTCTCATAGGAAGTAGCCCATGTCAGCCGCCATAGGACGGTGCAGTGGCATGGAAGTGGCAGAGAAGAGCCGCAATAGGCTAATGCAGTAACATAAAAAAATGGCTAAGCTGACCAACCAAATTGAGGGTAGTTGAGGGGAGTTGCGATGACAATGTGACATGAGCTAACATCATAGAGGGTGGAATAGTAAATTTGGAAACATATATAAAGGGGTTGAGGCCACAGATTCAAGGGATAACAAACTTCACACCTTACAACTTGTAAAAGAGTGAAGAGCATAAAAACTAGTGATAGAGATAGAAAAGTTGGTCGGTTACGAGACCAAGTGAGTGAAAAATAACAGGCTAGTATAAGACTCAATGTGTTACAAACTCTTTGTAAGCTCACTACCCCACTTGTAGATCGGGTCGGTCTTGACTTTGAGCCGTAATAAAATATTGGGGTGGATGTGGGACCTATATGATTTGATCGGTGCCTCGTACATCGAAAGTGGGTTAACCTGTAGATATCAAACATGAGTGTATTTTTAAATAATTTAATGGAATACTATATTCCGTTACGAGTGCATCAAAAAAAAACAGAGCTGAATCGGAGTACGAAAACTCAAAATCGGAAGAAATCAAGTTTCAGTGCGCGCGTGCTTGCGCACTGCGCGCTACAGTGCGACGCTAAACACGAATTTATTTGTTTATTTTTATTTTTTGAATTTTTCTTCATCCTCTAGAGAGCTGATGGAATCGAATTTTGAACCCAATTTATTTCCAACCTTCCCTAAACACTTCCAAACATCCAAAATTAATTTTTAACATCAAAACCAACATCAACACATGTTAAAGAATAAAATCATGTTTTCCAAAATATCAAATATTTTTATAAAAAAACATAAATTTATTCTAAATACGCACATGCGTAAATTTAGAATCTAACACACAAACCAAATTAGAATGCCACAATGAAATGACTCATGAATAATTATAGGTCACTCAAATGTGGTCAAGTGATTCTAGAATGGTAATCATATCTCTAAGCTTTTATCTAGAGTTCCAAACTCAAATTTTTAAGTTCATGTCTAATCATAACATTTTTGACACAATCACAAACATATTGTGTTTATACTTCTAAAGCATCCTGACACACTCAAAAATGGGTTATTTACTCCCAAGTATAAGAGTGTCGAAGTAATAAAATAACCAGTAAGTCCGGGATCGATCCACATGGAATAGATTCTTAGTATGATAAAATAATAATTAAAGCGAAAGGAAAAAGATTGATTTGTTTGAAGTTGTTTGGAGAATTTGAATTAAATGAAAACAATAAAATAAAATACTGGGGGTTAGGGGATCCATTTTTAATATTTTATATTTAGAAATATCATTTTTTATAATATATAAATAATCATTATAACCCAATTAATTTACTTCCAGAATTAACTATGCCAAAACATATAAAACCGGCCATAAAGGCGGTAGTCATTTCTGTCGATAACAAGTCCTACCAAGGTACTAAATATTCCAAAAATATAAAACCAGCCATAAAGGCGGTGATACCGTTCGTCTATAACAAGTCCAGTTTGGTACTAAATTATGCCGAAATCGTATAAAACCAGCCATATAGGCGGTAGAACAGTTTGTCAATAATTAGTCCAGATCTCAATTAATTATTATTCATTACTATTTATATTTTATAATATAAGTCAGATTAATCTAAACTTTAAATAATAAAAGTTTCACTTATTCCACCCGCGGAAAGTAATTAGCCACTCATACTGTAATTAAAAAAAATACATAATTTTATTACTAAAATTAAAAGACATTACAAGAAATTAAACACACCAGATACAATCTTTAATTCCTTAAGAGAAATCAAAGAAAATATCAAATGGAAAATGAAATTATAGTTTCAATTTATAGGCAAAGAAAAAGTTATTATTATTATTTTTTTTTAAGATTTGATATTTAGCACACTTTAGATTCTTCATCTATTTCAGTCTTGAAAACTTCAGAATTCGAAAATCTTATGAACATCACAGTTGTAGATCTTTGAGTGTTCTTTCATCTGGAACTTGAATCACCTTACTCCGATATCGGAGTAAGATGTTATGGCCAAAATACGAACATTGCACAGAGCTGGAATTTCCGAAGTTGTACACTGTTAGAACGCCCTATTAAACTTCTTGCTTCCAAAATCCAAATGTCAAGTCCATTTTTCTAGATATGCATCCAAATATTATTTCACTTATATAAAAGATAAAAATCACAATAAGAAAATATAAAATTTAAATTTAAATATTATTATATAAACGTGCTAAATTAAGGGGATTAGTGAAACCGCAAGTGTAAAATGATATTTTATTCTCACAATAAATATGAACTTTTTAGTCCCAATCACACCCCAACCAACTTATTTATAGTCCATAGTAATCTAAGCGAAAACTAAAAAGTAAAATTCTTATCCAAGTTAGTAGTTTTTTTCTTTCTTTCTAAATTACCAAATAAGTAAATCCTCTTGTACTTTTTTCCATTCTCCATATACACAATTAACAAGATATTAATCAACTCATTGTGCCCACAACATTCACAAGTATAGTTGAAAAGAGAGAAATATTTTTGTCCTAAAGTTATATTAGAATTCACACCTTTTTAGCAATGAAAATTTATTTATAAATGCAATTTTTTTAAAAAAAAAATACATATTCCACTGCCTTTAGGTGCTACCTCCAATAAACTAGAGAACTGAATATTAAAAAAATTTCATTTACAATCCATGTTCATATGTTACCGTGTATATTGATAATACCTGTCAAATGAGTATATGAAGATCAAATTTAATCAATATTATGAAGAATTCACAAATTTGAATAATTCAAAAGGAAATAAATAAAAAATAACTTGTTACAAATTAGACAAAGATATGTCTTAAAAGTGAAAACTCTTTATACAGCTATCTCTGAACAATAATTCCACTTGGTTAGGCTAAAATTTATTGTTAGTTTGTGTGTAGTTTAAAACATAAAATCAAATCAAATCAAATCAAAATATTTTAGTTTTTTTTTTCTTTTTGCACACAAAATAACAACAAAGCAAAAATAAAAACACAATAATGAAACATAAAGCAAAAACCAACAAGTCAACTATCCCCTCCCCCAACCAAATTGAGACATTGTCCCCAATGTCTGAAAAAGAAGAAGTAGAGTTTAGAAGACATCGCCTGGTTAGTGTGGAATTGACAATTGAATCTACTACTAAAAGAAAAATTACAGATTAAGATCCAGGTTTACTCTACGCTTCTTGCCACAATCGTTACCAGACTAGTTCAACTTGGAAAGAATATGGTCGATTTTTGGTTCATAAGCTAAGAGTTGGTCAAATAAATTATCAGTTTTTCTTGCAATTAGGAAGATATCTTTTACCGGTTTTGAAATAAACCCATTTCTTCTAGCATCTTCAAGAAATACAAAAAGAGAATCGAAAAATCCATCAACATTAAACAGTATAATGGGTTTTTGGTGGATGTTCAAGTTCGCCCATGACGCAACTGTGAATAAAAGTGTCAGCATGATTGATCATTTCAACATGTCTTTCAGACATACCAGAAACAATGCATTCATTTCCATTTGATTTTTCGATGATGTTATCATCTGTCAAAGGTTTTGGAATGATCCCCAAAACTTGACTACCACCATCTTGTACGGCCTTTGAAACACATCTCATCAATCCAAGATTGCCACCGCCATATACTAAGTCATGTTTCTTTCCGCCATAACTCTACCCAATTCTTTTGTAGCCTCAACAAATTCTGATTTAGTTCCGAAGCTAGTTCCACAAAACACATAGATATTAATGACTCATCTTTTTGAAATTGTCTCTATTTTTGTTCTCTTTTATCTGAATGTGTTGAAGAGAAGAATGACGAGCTGAATTTATAGATCCTGAGAAATGGTGAGTAATAAATGCACTAGAACCTGTAAAATGACAATTGTTAGATGAATACTAAAATAGATCTTGAAAGTAAAAAAGTTTAGATACTATCGGCGAAAATTAAAGTAAAGGAAATCAAAACAGTAAATTAAAGTAAATCAAAACAATAATTGAAAAAATATGTACATATAGTTGTGATTGTGGCTCACATCTTCCTCTGGTTTTACGTCCAGTAACGGCTTGAATGCCTTCTATGGGTCAAGGATATGCTTCCCATCCAATTTTCTTATAAATTAGCAAACATGGTCTTTTAAAGTCAGATTCCCGAGACTATAATGTTGTCTTTCTTTTTGAAATTGTGTATGTAAATTGTGAATTATTCGATGAACATGTGCACTAGGATGCATCTCAAGAGTCAATGATATATCATTTAAAGACTCCTTACTCAAGCTATCTTTAATGAAATTGAATTTTATCTTCACGATTATCAGACACCATTCCTAAAGAACGACAATGAGTATTACATGACCAACATGCACATTTATAACAAACACCTAATTGTTTAGGTCTTCGTTTCTTAGAATATGTGATTTTCCCTAAATCAGACATGTGAGAAATGAAAGAATCAGATGAATCATTTGCCAAGCGAACCCTTGCCTCAATTACCTAACGAATATCACTAGGAATACCATGGTTCATAAGAAGCCTCATTCTTTCGATGTGTGTTTTGCAAATTTTCATCAGAGCATTTTGGGTAAGAGACAGAAAATGATTGTGGAGTTTTGCTAGAGTTTCTTCCATGTCGTGATGGTTCAGGTCTGGAGGTATTTGTCCTTCTTGATCGCTTGTAAGAGAGGAAAAACTTCCCATATGATAAGTTTGTTCATCTCCAAGCAATGCATTCTTCAATTCTCCTGATAAAGGCTTCAATTCCAAATTAGGTGCTTCCTCATGTTTTTCTTCTTCCAGTATTCCCAGTTCATCAAAATTCTGATTATCTCCATCATCTTCCAGTACCTGTGTAGAATCAAGTAAAAAAACATCACGATTATCCAAATCTAATTACATACTTGATTCAAGAAAATTAGATGTATAAATTTTGGTAGGATCAAATAAACTTCCCTGAAAAAATTCCTCCATAATTGGTTCAATTAGATCTATGCTCTCATCTTCATTGTCCTTATCGTATGGTTGTTTGCACATGTCAACGATATTAAGCTTCAACGTCATATTGCCAAAGGACAAATTTATGATTCCATTCCTGCAATTTATTAAAGCATTAGCTGTTGCTAAAAATAGACGACCAGGTATTACATGAACTGGTTTATAATTGTTTGTTTCAGGTTGTGTTTCTAAAATAATAAAATCAACATGATATATGAATTAATCGACTTGAATTAACACATCTTCTATAATTCCTTTCGGTACTTTAACTGATTTATCGGTAAATAAAAGAGTAGTTGAAATTGGTTTTTACTCGCCAATATTAAGTTGTTGGTAAACCGAAAATGGAAGCAAATTTACACTAGCTCCAAGATCAAGCAAAACACGTTCAATTTTGTTGTCTCCAATAATACATGAAATAGTCGGACAACCAGGGTCTTTGTATTTTAAAGTATTATTGGTGGAGAGAGTGGAACTTACCTGTTCAGCTAGAAAAGCTTTCTTTCTTACCTGATGTCTTCATTTAACGGTACACAAGTCTTTCAGAAATTTGGCATAATATGGTATCTGTCGGATGGCATCTAACAAAGGAATATTGACCTTTACCTGTTTGAATATTTCATAAATCTATTTATTTTTAATGTTTGAGGAAATGGAGGTGCATGTGACAAATTGTTATCATCAATGATAGGTACTGGTTCATTAACCTCTTCCTTACCCTCTAAATCTGATTTAATTTCAATTTCCTGAGGTTCAAAATTAGGTTTATAGATAACCTTACCATTACTAAGAGTACTAACATATTTGACTTGGTCAATGTGTTGACTACCAGAACTACCCTCATGGGGGTTTTGATGACTCTTGAGGTTTGGTTGTGGTCAAAGCATATGTGATTTTGGAAAAAAAATATCTTTCAAATCAATCAATGTTTGCACATGTTGATTATTGATGGCTTTCTGTTTCTCAATGAATATATGTAAAGTATCCTCAAGGGTTTTCCTAAGTGGTGGAACATATAGTGTATAATTCTGGGAATTTTAGAAATTCTGGTGTACCTGGGAGGTTGTTGCGATGGTTGAGCTTGGTTATCATTCCTCCAATTGAAGTTTGGATGGTTTTTCCAACCAGAATTGTAGGTTTGGGAGTATGGGTTTGGATTTGGTCTACTGAAAGTGTTTATGGAACTGACTTGGTCATGAAGACATTCTTACAGGGCTGGAAATGTTGGCCAAACTTGTGTGACATGTTCATTTGAATTACAGATTTGATAGGTGACTTCTTGAACAGACTTGACATGATCACTCTTCCTCAATTCTAATGCCTCAACTTTTTTAGCTAGAGATACATACTTAGCAGAAAGGTCATGGTCTTCTCTAAAGTCAAACATACCTCTACGAGATGACTGTCGTTTTACAGACGACTCATAAGTGCCAATTGTGTCCCAGTGTTGTGCATTCTCTGCAATGTGTTCTAGGTAATCTAGTGCATCTTCAGGACTTTTATCCTTAAACACACCATTACACATCATTTCCACTACTTGTCTACCTTGGGGTGTTAACCCCTCATAGAAATAGGCAATCAGCCTCCATATTTCAAACTCGTGATGTGGACAAACATTCAACATCTCTTTAAAACTCTCCCAATATTGGTAAAGTGTTTCCCTCGACTCTTGTGTGAAAGTAGTGATTCTTCTCTTAAAGGAGTTTGTCCAGTGAGAGGGAAATAACTTTTTTAAGAATTGTTCCTGCAAATCATCCCATGTTCTAATGGATCCCGACCTAAGGTTTTGCAGCCAAATTTTAGTTTTATCCTTTAAATAAAAAGGGATAAACTTAAGTCAAATAATGTTAATGTTGCAATTTTGATATGTGCAAGTATTACATACCTCTTCAAATTCCCTCAAGTGCTGATAAGGATTTTCTGATTCAAGACCGTGAATGTGGGTAAAAGTTGGATGATACCTAGTTTGAAATTGAAACGTGATGCATCTGGAGGGAAAGCAATGCAAGATGATGATCCCGTCCTGGTAGGATTCATGAATTCTCTGAGTGTCATTGGATGATTATGATCGCCATGTTGAGACTCATTTTCTTCCTGATCTACTGGATTTTCAATTCGGGCATTTGGATTGGCCATTCGGACTGAGGATGAAAGTGATGGAGAATCTCTTTTTAATCTTCCGCTGGATGATCGAGATAAGTGTCTCATGCAACCTAACAAAAATAAAACAAAAATAAAAAAAATATTTACAAAAAGGAAATAAATGACAAGATAAAAATAAACTACAAAAGAAAAATAAAATAAAATGAAAATGAAAATAAAATAAAGAAAAAGAAAAATTATTCTATCTACTAAATTGTATTCCCCGGCAACGGCGCCAAAAACTTGACACGCTCAAAAAGTGATTCTTTGCTCCCAAATATAAGAGTGTCGAAGTAAAAAATAACCCGGTAAGTCCGGGGTCGATCCACATGGAATAGATTTTTAGTATGATAAAATAATAATTAAAGCGAAAGGGAAAATATTGATTTGTTTGAAGTTATTTGGAGAATTTGAATTAAATTGGGGTTATGAGATCCACTTTTAATATTTTATATTTAGAAATCTCATTTTTTATAATATATAAATAATCATTATAACTCAATTAATTTACTTCTAGAATTAACTATGTCAAAACATATAAAACCGGCCATAAATGCGGTAGTCATTTCTGTCGATAACTAGTCCTGCCAAGGTACTAAATATGCCAAAAATATAAAACCAGCCATAAAGGCGGTGATACCATTCATAGAAATTCTTTAGAAGACACTGTGTAAGCATTTGTAAAGGCCCAGACCAAAACTAATCAAAGGTTTGAGTCATTAATTAAACATCTTAAGTGTGCAAGAGTCCGAAAAATTCTCATCTCAGGCACAACCAAATCCGTGAGGACAACACATGGCACATGCTGACCATGATGCATCCAATATAAAGGATCTTAATGTCATAACCACTCGGAATGTTAAAGAGATAAATATGCAGGACACTTCCAACACTAAAGGTGACAGCACAAGTAGTAATGCAGATATTCTTCACGAAGAACAAATGGTGCAGAGCCCATTTCGAGTAACTTTCCCTCAATCTCTTAGGCCTACTACGAGAGCTAGAGACCCTAATGGTGAGATCCTAGAACATTTAAAGCAAATAAAGATTAACCTTCCTCTGTTACATGTGATCAAGCAGGTTCCCACATATGCGAAGGTTTTGAAGGATCTATGCACCATGAAGAGAAAGCATCATGTGAAAAAGACTACATTCCTGACAGAGCAAGCAAGTGAATTAATTGAGTAGAGAGCCCCACCAAAATACAAAGATCCGGGATGCCCCACTATTACTTGCCACATTGGCACATACGAGTTTGGTAAGGCTTTATTAGATTTAAGTGTTATTGTTAATCTTATGCCATATTCTATCTATATGCAGCTAGGAATATGAGAGATTAAACCTAAATATGTGGTTTTACAGTTAGCTGATTGCTCTATCAGAACACCACGTGGAGTAGTCTTATGCCATATTCTATCTATATGCAGATAGGACTTGGAGAGATTAAACTTAAATCTGTGGTTTTACAGTTAGCTGATCGCTCTATCAGAACACCGCGGGGAGTAGTTGAGGATTTTTTACTTTAAATCGATAAATTCTACTATCCTGTTGATTTTATGATTTTAGATACTCATAATCTATATGACAGATTTACGATGGCGGCACAATCGACTAATCCTTTTGCGCGTATATTGGATACGAACAAACTGAAAGGCGCTGAGAACTTTACCGATTGAGATATGAATTTAAGGATTGTCATTGAATTTGAAAAGTTGGGATATGTACTTGACGGTCCGCTGCCCTTTGCTGTGTTTGAGGATGCAACACCAGATGAACTAGAAACTTTCCAGTCTTGGAAAGACAATGATTTAAAAGTTAAATCATACATTCTAAGTTCACTGGCATCGAAACTCAAGATGCAGTACTATGGCATGGCAGATGCATATAATATGATGATGCGATTAAGAGAATCATATATGAACCAAGAACAAGTTGTTGTTCATAAAATGGCGATGGAACTGTTCCATGCGCGACTGAACGAGGGTAAACTGTTAGCTCACATTTATTCACTTGATCGATTTGATCAAACAACTGAGGCAACATAATCTCCTCTGAATGACAGTCTCGATAGGAGTGTCATTCTTGGTTCGCTCCCAGCATCTTATCGCCAATTCATAATGTACTTCAACATGAATGGGATTATCTGTTCCTACCATGAACTGTATAAGATGCTGATCACAACAGAATGGGACCTAAGGAAAGGAGTACCGATTCGTCCTCCGAAACTTACTTCACTTTCTGCTTCTTCCCAGGCTAGGCCAAAGGGAAAGAAGATGAAAGCGAAGAAGAAGAAGAAGAAGCGTTTCGGTCCTCCACCGTAAGAAAAGATAGCTAAGCGCAAGAGGGCGTCGAAAGAAAAATGCCATACATTGCCCATATAAGGAAAGTAAGAAGCTAAAGCCTTGGGAGATGCAGTTCCATTTTGGGAGTGGAGACTCTCTGGATGCCGTGGCAGTGGGAGTATGTGAGAACCCCTTGTCGAGTGGGAGCCTTTTGTTAAATGATTGCTACGTTGTACCAGGATGTGTAGCAAATATTATATCTCTTTTTGTATTAGATACAGAAGGTTATCATGTTAATATTAAGAACTGTTCTTTATATTTATATGATAGACTTAATATTAAGATCCTTTGTTATCCAAATGAGCATGGTCATTAGATATTACATACTTCTAGAGATATTTTGAATACTAGGTTTAATAAATGTAGTTTGTCTATAGTTAATAATACTGAACTATGGCATATGAGGCTAGGTCATATAGGCGTGAAACGCCTTACCCAATTGGTTAGGAATGGTTTGATACCAGATCTCACCATTGAACCTTATCCAACTTGTGAATCATGTATTCAGGGTAAGATAACCAAAGCCTAATTTTCTGGTGTTGGACACCGGTCACTAACTTACTAGAACTCATACATTCTGATGTGTGTGGTCCACTAAGTCAGACTGCTCACAGTGGTTATTTATACTTTGTTACCTTTACCGATGATCTGCCATGGTACGATTATGTCTATCTGATGAGACATAAATCAGAAACCTTTGAAAAGTTCAAAGAGTTCCGTAATGAAGTAGAAAAACAGACTGGTCAATATATTAAATGCCTTCGATCTGATTGAAGCGGCGAATATATGAGTGGTTGATGAGTGGTAAATGTATTACTTTTTCCCACACATTTGACATAATATTTTGAATAGATTCTTGAGTTTTATGAATATTTTGATGTGTTTTGTGTTATTTTGTAGATAAATAAAGTTTCAGGATATTCTGGAGGTGATTTTGGGCCAAAACAGTAAAAAAAAACAAAAAGGGCAATTTGGTAATTTTGCACGTCGCGACGCCTAACATGCGCCATGAGCTACTAACGTGCGCCGAGGGACACCTATTAGAATCTGAAAAGTTTGACTTGCTAACGTGCGTCGTGTCACGTGTCAATATCACAACCGATATGCTAACGTGCGCCGAGCCACGTGTCATCATCCTATGGTACCGACAATCGCCATCGCCACGTGTCACTCCATGTGTTAGCCACGTCATCATCCACATCAGTAGTAGACCGAGTCAACGTGCCACGTCACCGCTACGTCATCATCAACCAATCACAACGTGTCACGTGTCGCAATCCTACGGTGCCGACAATCACTATCGCCACGTCAGTGCCATATCATCGCCACGTCAACGTCACGTCAGCATAATTATTGAGTCAATTATCCAAAATGCCACGTGACGGATAAGAATCTGAAGCAGCCAACCAGAATACGACACGTAGCGTGTCGCGACGCGCACACCTTACCGAGGCCTATAAATTCAGCTCAATTTTCTGATTTCAGATCTACCTTCCTCTCTGAATTCTCTGATGTAAATAGGGAGTTTTATATCTAGTTTATTTTAATTTCAGTTTTTTAATTAATTTTAATTACTTTATGTAATAATAATTTACTTTCTTTACTTTTACAGTTTTTACTATTCAACATTAGGAGGTAATTTCCCCCTGCTAGGGTGAAAGGTAAAACTTTTTTTGCTGCTATTTAGATTAATCTCCCTTAATTATAATATATTCACTATTTAAAATTTGACTTAACAAGGATACCGTTATATTGGTCGGTTGGTAATCATTTATAAATTGGTTTTAATCTGACTAAGCATGGATAGCGCCTGGTTGGTCGGTTGGTAATTTTCGCCTATATGGCTGATTTATGGACTTAATTTGACTTAATCAGGTTACCGCCTATATGGCTGGTTGGTAATATCACACAAGTTAATATATTATATTAAGGGAGATATCTAAAATAGTAGTGATAAAAGTAGATCCTCAAGCCCTAGCATTTTCTTTTATTGTAATTTTCTTTACTTTTCAGCATTTTACTTTATGTCTTTTATTTTTAAGTTTTTACTAGCCCTAGTTATGTGTCGGAACTAAGTTAGATATCTAGGCTTGTGATGAATTTTAATATCACCGGTTTATAATGGGTTATTTTATAGTTTGGGTAATTTAAAGGTTTACTTATTAAGTCTTAAGCTTAATGCGTCTTGTTAACTGGCCACAAATAAGATTGACCTGGTAAATCTAAAATAAACTTGACAAAGGAATTTTAGGTTTCAGCCTTAGACTTAATAGCTCACGATCTTCCTTGAGGATAGATAACCCTTTAATAGACTTTCTTACAGGATAGACATATACCTGTCGGGCGAGGGTAACCTTTATTGGAACTTAATCTTAATGAATCCAGGTAATTTGGTTGTCATAGACATATGGTTCAATTGGGTTATACTGGGTATTTGCGTCTGACCATCAACAGAGGCTTTCGCATAATTTCGTGTTCCAGGTTAGTAAACCGATTTATTACACAAACATGAAATAACCACTTCATCTCTTAAAAGATATTAGAAAGATTCACAACCCTAAATAGTTTCTTAATTTGAATTTTCTTTAATCTAATTTCACGCCATTTTATTTACTTATTTTAGTTTTTAATTTGTAAGTCATCATCCCAATCAAAACAATCAATCCATTAGATACTAGTAATCATTTGGCCTCATATAAATTAATAGCTTAGGTATTATGTCCTCGTGGGATCGATACTTTTTATACTACTTGAACGATACGTGCGCTTGCGTTATACGCGTGTGATTTCGCACCGATCAAGTTTTTGGCGCCGTTGCCAGGGACTTATTTATCTTTTACTATTAGTTTAGGGGTTAGATACCTTTACTTGTATTTAATTTCTTTTTACTTATTATTTCTATTTTCTTGTGTTTCAGGTTCTCAAACACTACATGAGATGAACCAGAAGCTTTGAACTCCGACCGCTTGACCCAGAGATTAAAAGAACCATCAGACAGTTGAGAAGGGAAAGGCGAGAAGGCCAAGAAGTAATTATCAACAAGGAACCTGAACCTTTGGAGGTTGGACCACCAATACCCATTCGAGACAGAACCATTCCGGTGGTCGACAGATTCATTTCCTGTATTTTTTTTCCTCATTTACCAGCAAATGCGTGTGACATCAAAACATGCATTCAGATGATTCAACAGTCAGTGCAGTTTGGGGGGAAAGCAACTGAAGATCCTAATACCCACATCAGCAACTTTCTAGAAGTTTGCGACACTTTCAATTACAACCGAGAAGCTGAAGAAGCAATGAGACTGCGGGTTTTTCCATACTCCTTGAAGGACAGAGCTAAAGCTTGGCTATATTCACTACCAGCAGGTTCAACCACAACTTGGAATACTTTAGCCACCAAATTTCTTGCAAAGTACTTTCCACCAGCCAGAACTGGAAAGCTGATGAATGAAATCACATCCTTTGTGCAACAAGACTCAGAAACTCTCTACGAAGCTTGGGAAAGGTACAAAGATTTACTCCGGAAATGTCCTCAACATGAGATTCCAAAATGGCTTCAAGTCCAAACTTTTTATAATGGACTTTCTGGACTAATGAGAACCACAATTGATGCTACTGCTGGAGGTGCTTTGATGGCAAAATGAGAAGATCAAGCCTGGGACCTAATCGAAGAAATGGCCAACAACAATTCCTTGTGGCCAGCAGAAATGAGCATGATCTAAAGAATTGCAGGAATTTATGAAGTTGGAGCCAATACATTAGTCAACGCCAAGCTGGATCAGATATGCAAATTCATGGAGACTCTTACCACTGGATCCACAAGTTCACCATATGGAGGAGCATCAGAACCAAACCAACTTGAAGAAACAGTGAATTTTATCAACAATTTCAACAGACAGGGAAACAATCCATATTCCAACACCTACAACCCAGGGTGGAGGAATCATCTGAATTTCTCATGGAGCAACAATTCAGGGCAAAAGAACTATCCACCACCTGGATTCCAGCAGCAGAACAAAGGCCAGAAGCAGATAAATGAACCAGGAATAGCAGAAGTGATGGCTCAGTTAAAAAAGTACGATGCTATGTTTCAAAGCCAATCTGCTTCCATCAAAGCACTGGAGAATCAAATTGGACAACTGGCCAATGCTCAAAGTTACAGACCGCCATGAAATCTTCCCAGTAATATTGAACCAAATCCAAGGAACCGATGGAAGGAACAATGTCAAGCCATTACTTTGAAAATCGGTACTGTGATCAACAAAGATGTTGGAATCAAGGCATCCATTGAAGAAATTCCAAAAGAATCAGAGCAACAGATGGAGGAAAAAGAAGCAGAGGAAAAAGATCAAATCACTCCACCTCCACCTTTTCCACAGCGACTTCAGAAAAACAATCTGGACAAGCAGTTTGCTCGTTTCTTGGAGGTTTTCAAAAAGCTGCACATCAACATCCCATTTTCAGAAGCCTTAGAAGAAATGCCCAGCTATGTAAAATTCATGAAAGACATTCTTTCACGAAAATGGAGATTGAAAGATTACGAGACAGTAGCATTGACGGAAGAATGCAGTGCCATTATTCAAAGAAAACTTCCCTCGAAGTTCAAAGATCTTGGCAGTTTCACTGTCCCATGCACCATTGGAGAACACTACACCGGTAAGGCTTTATGTGACTTAGGTGCAAGTGTTAATTTGATGCCTTATGTGGTAAGGCAGTTTCACTTTAAGCTTGCATCACAACCATGACTGACAGCGAGCTAGCTGCTGAAATCTTGGAATGTATCAACTACCTTGACAAACCATTTTGTTTCAAAGCGACACCACAAGTGGAAAGCCTGGAATTTCCAAAGAAAGATCGAATCAAGCCTTCAATTGAAGAACCACCACAGCTGGAGCTGAAGTTACTACCGAGCCATCTGACCGGTGTGTAATCACACGCGTATAACGCAAACGCAT
The DNA here is from genome assembly GCA_019454045.1 of Zanthoxylum bungeanum. Lineage (NCBI taxonomy): Eukaryota > Viridiplantae > Streptophyta > Magnoliopsida > Sapindales > Rutaceae > Zanthoxylum > Zanthoxylum bungeanum. Next base: position 25,320 of record SKCR01037740.1, read on the forward strand.
GTATCGTTCAAGTAGTATAAAAACATCGATCCCATGAGGACTTAATTCCTACTGTTGTTATTAATTATTGTAACTATTTATTTACAAGTATCTAATTATAGGGAGAAGGGATGATAACTTTTGGTTGGTTGAATGTGGATTTGCTAATTTAAATAAATAAATAAAATAAACAAAAGAAAATACTAAGGAAAATAAACAAAAGACACAAAGATCTAGGGTTGTGATTCCACACAGTATTATTCTAAAGATGAATTGATTATCTTATATATGTGTAATAAGTCAGTTTGCTAACCTGGAACACGAAAATATGCAAAAGCCTCTATCGATGGTCAGATGCAAATACCCAGTATAACCCAATTGAACTATATGTCTATGACAACCAAATTACCTGGATTAATTAAGATTAAGTTCCAATTGTGGCTACCCCCGCACGAATGGTATTTGTCTATCCTGCAAGGAAATCTATTAAAGGGTTATCTATCCTCAAGGAAGATCGTGGGCTATTAAGTCTAAGGCTGAAACCTAAAATTCCTTCGTCAAGTTTATTTTAAGTTTACCACATCAATCTTATTAATGGCTAATTAAGAAGAAGCATTAAGCTTAAGACTCAATAAACAAACTAAAGAATTACCCATAAAAAGAAAATAAATTATTAAGTGTGTAGATATTATGTTTCATCACTTCCCTAGAATAAAAATAAAATGATGGGGGTTGGGGATCCACCTTTACTATTTCTAATTTAGAAATCTCCCTTACTATAAGATAGAATCTATCAGTGATATTACCAACCAGCCATATAGGCGGTATCCTCATTAAGTCAGATTTTAATTAAGTCTGACCGACCATAAAGGCGGTATCATTATTTGTCCATAAACCAGCCATATAGGCGGTAATCATATGTCACATAAAGACCGGCTATATAGGCGGTGTCACATTATGTCAAATAAATAAAACCAGCAATTAAGGCAGTATTCCTTTTAATTTGAATTATAATTTCCATATTAGAATTAAGAGAGATTAATCTAAATTAAAATAATAAAAGCTTCACCCTTCCCCAGCGAAAATCTAACTACAAAACATAAAAGAAAAGAGAAAAAAAGAAAAGAAACTACTATTATTACTGAAAATAAAAATACATAATTGAAATACTGAAAAATAAATACAAACAAGATGAAATCATTAAAATCCTTACAAAATCCTAAGGAAAGCATGAGAATTACAAATGAAATGGCTTTGGTATTTATAGGAAAATCTAAAGGCTACCACCAATTTCTCCACTAATTGCTCCACCAAACACTCCACGAAACACTCCACAAAATCCTCCACCAAACACTCCTCCAAACATGCCACAAGACACTCCAAAAAACACTCCACCAAACATGAAAACATGTTTTGTGAAAGTTTGACAATTGTAAATTTTCATTTTCCATTTTGTTTTTGTTTTTTTTTTATTTTTTGATTATGACTTTAGTAATTACACAAAATATATTGGATTATTCGTTACTTTCGGTCTTGAAAAATTCGGAATTCGAAAATATGTAAAATTTAAAAGTTGTAGATCTTTGAGTCTTCTTTAATCTGCAACTTGAATCAGCTCAATCGGATATCGGATGAAAAAGTTATGGCCAAAATACCAAATTTGTGCAAAATTGGAATTTAGGACTGCACTTCGTGACACGTATAGTAAATTTTCGTTTTTGACTTTTTTTCCTCCGGATTTCATCGTTTTAGCCCCGAGTTGATTCCATTAAGTCCCAATATTATTTTTATCCGCAAAATAAATAAAAACACATCAAAACATTCACAAAACTCGAGAAACTTTACAAGATATTAGGTTAAATGAGTGGGAAATAGTGATATAATTACCACTCATCACCATCTCAGGTATACATTTCTTGGAAACTCTTTTGAATTACCTGTTATTATTTATTCTTCACTAACATTGGAGCAGGAAGAAAAGTTGTTAATAGTGTTACGAGAATACAAGAGAGCCATTGGCTGGACTATAACAGACATTCGAGGCATTAGTCCATCATTTTGCACGCACAAGATTCTGATGAACGATGAGTACAAACCCATAGTGGAGCATCAACGGAGACTCAATCCAATCATGAAGGAAGTCGTAAAGAAAGAAATCATCAAATGGTTGGATCTTGGCATTATTTACCCCATCTCAGACATCACTTGGGTGAGTCTTATGCAGTGTGTGCCAAAGAAAGGAGAAATCACTGTAGTCACAAATGAAAAGAACGAGCTAATTTCAGCAAGAACAGTGACTGGATGGAGAGTATGCATGGACTACCGAAAACTGAACAAAGCCACGAGAAATGATCATTTTCCGCTGTCATTCATTGACCAGATGTTAGATAGACTAGCGGGACATGAGTTCTATTACTTTCTGGACGGATATTCAGGATACAATCAGATTGCTATCACCCTAGAAGATAAGAAGAAAACCACTTTTACATGTCCGTATGGTACTTTTGCTTTCCGCATGATGCCATTTGGATTATGTAATGCCCCTGCCACTTTTCAGCGTTGCATGATGGCCATCTTCTCAAACATGCTGAATCAGAGTATGTAGGTATTCATGGATGATTTTTCTATGTTTGGAGACTCTTTTCACCACTGCTTGCAAAATTTGGAACATGTGTTACAAAGATGTGAATATACCAACCTGAACTCAACTAGGAGAAATGCCACTTCATGGTACATGAAGGCATTGTTCTTGGACACCGGATCTCACAAAATGGAATCAAGGTAGACAAAGAAAATAGTGAAACAATTGAAAAACTACCTCCACCAACATCTGTCAAAGGGATTCGGAGTTTTCTTGGTCATGCTGGTTTTTACCGGAGATTTATTAAAGACTTTTCCAAGATTGCTAAACCTCTGTGCAATCTTCTGGAGAAGGATGTGCCTTTCAACTTCACCAAAGAATGCCATGAACTTTTGAGATCTTAAAACAGAAGCTGGTCTCTGCTCCCATCATTGTAGCACCAGATTGGACCCTTCCATTTGAGGTGATGTGCGATGCTAGTGATTTTGTTGTATGTTCATTTTTGGGACAACACAAAACAAAGATTTTCCACACCATTTACTACTCCAGCAGAACTTTGAATGAAGCTCAACTCAACTACACAACCACTGAAAAGGAGTTGCTTGCAGTTGTGTTCGTTTTTGACAAATTCCGCTCCTATCTACTGGGTCCCAAAGTGGTGGTCTATACAGATCATTCAGCAATCAAATATCTGATCGCGAAGAAAGATGCCAAACCCAGATTGATCCGTTGGATACTTCTTTTGCAAGAATTCGACGTGGAAATTCAAGACAGGAAAAGAACAGAAAACCAGGTGGAAGATCATCTATCGAGGCTCGAGAATGGAGAAACAACTGGCAAAGAATTGTCAATCAAAGAAACTTTTCCAGATGAATAGCTGTTTGCCATGAAATAGCAGGATGTCCCTTGGTATGCTGACTATGTCAACTTCATTGTATAAGGAAAATGGCCGTTGGAATGGACAACTCAGCAACGAAAGAAGTTCTTCAAGAAAGTCAATCATTATGTTTGGGATGAGTCGTACTTATTCAAACGCTGTGCTGATCAACCATTGAGACGGTGTGTTCCACATGAGGAGGTCAACAGTGTTCTGCAACATTGTTATTCATCACCATACTGCAAACACTTCAGCGGAAATAAAACTGCAGCTAAAGTCCTACAATCAGGTTTATTCTAGCCCACTCTTTTTAAAGATACTTATCTTTTTGCTTTTCAATTTGACAAGTGCCAGAGAACGGGAAATATTTCCAGGAGAAATGAAGGACCGTTGCAAAACATTCTAGAAGTGGAAATTTTTGATGTATGGGGTATTGATTTTATGAGACCCTTTGTTCCATCATTCGGAAACCTGTACATATTGGTTGCAGTAGACTACGTCTCCAAATGGGTTGAAGCAATTGCACTACCATCAAATGATTCAAAAGTGGTGATCAAATTCCTTAAAAATAATATTTTCACTCGCTTCGGAACACCTCGGGCAATCATTAGCGATGATGGCACACATTTTTGCAACAGATACTTTGATGCACTCTTATCCAAATACGGAGTTACTCACAAGGTTGCCACTGCTTACCATCCACAGTCAAATGGACAAGTTGAAGTTTCAAACAGAGAAATCAAAAGAATCTTAGAGAGAACTGTTGGATCAACAAGGATGGACTGGTCAACAATACTTGATAACGCATTATGGGCCTATCGGACAGCTTACAAGACACCTATTGGTATGTCCCCATATCCTATGGTGTTTGGGAAAGCATGTCAGATGCCAGTTGAGCTTTAACACAAGGCGTATTGGGCACTGAAGAAGTTGAATCTTGATCCACAAGCTGCAGGAGAAAAAAGACTTCACCAACTCAACGAATTGGAGGAATTTCGCCTACAGGCTTATGAAATTGCCAGATTGTACAAGGAAAAGACCAAGAAATGGCATGATCGAAAAATAGTGCGCCGAGAGTTGGAACCAATGCAGCATGTGTTGTTCTACAATTCAAGGTTAAAACTTTTCCATGGAAAGTTGAAATCAAGGTGGTCAGGTCCTTTTGTGATCACTCAGGTTTTACCATACGAAGCTGTTGAGTTAATGGATCCCAACACCAACAACACATTCAAGGTTAACAGTCAGCATGTCAAGCACTACTGGGTTGAATCATTTGAGCGACAAAAAGAAAGTGTCACACTTTCAGATCCAGCCTAACGTTCGAGAAGTCACGTCTAGCTGACGACGTTAAACTTAGCGCTCATAGGGAGGCAACCCATGCAATTTGTGTATATATTATGATCCAGTGTGTTTTATTTTTGTGTGTTTAATTTTTACAGGTAAAGTCATTTCACGATGGAAGAAGTTCTCGCAAATCTTCACAAGCAATTTCCTTATCTCCCTCAAAAATATGTGATGAAAGTATACAAAGCTCGCTTGGAACGGATGAGATTACTGATGATCAAAGGTATTCCTACTGACATTTTTTTGGATGATTGAAGCATGGGTCCGATTGGCATGTGAGTCTTCTGAATCTTTTATTTCACATCTGCCTTGTTTTGAAAGAAACACCCATGCAAAGAAACATAGAGCTAAGCAAATGGGTGTTTGTTACAAATGTGCTCGCTAGAATTGCAATACTCGTTGTCGTTCTTTACGAATGATGTCTGATAATCGCGAAGATAAAATTAAATTCATTAGGGATGGCTTGAGTAAGGAGTCTTTAGATGATATATCTTCGACTCTTGAGACACATCCCAGTGGATATGTTCATATAGCCATCCACAAATTACATACACAATTCCAAAAGGAAAGACAACAGTTAAGTCTCAGGAATCTGACTCAAAAAGACCATGTTTGCCAATTTATAAGAAAATTGGATGGGAAGCTTGTTCCTGACGCATAGACGTCAATCAAGCCGCAACGTTTCTTGTACATATTATATCTCTTTGTCTTTTCCTAATAATTGTGATTTGTTTTATTTTTTTCTTTTATTTTCTCCGACAGGATCCAGATCTTTTTGACTATCACGATTTATTTTACTGTTTAACTAATAATTGTCATTTGGAAGGTACTAGTGCTATTATTTTTGCTCACCATTTTCAGGTGTTATAAATTCAACTCATCATTGAACTTTTGAGGACATCCAGAGTAAAACATGGAAGCCACTTCAAGAAGACGAGTTGAAAACATCTGTGTGTTTTGCGGTACTAGTGTTGGTGTTAAGCCACAATATGTAACAGCAGCACATGAATTGGGTCGAGTCTTAGCTGCAAGGAATATGCACTTAGTATATGGCGGAGGCAATCTTGGACTAATGGGGATCGTTTCAAAGGTTGTACAGGAAGAAGGCAGTCAAGTCTTGGGAATCATCCCAAAACCCTTGGCGGAGGAAAATCTTATTGGACCATCAAACGGAGAAGAGCTAATTGTGCCAGGTATGTCTGAACGACTGGTATAAATGATTAACTGTGCTGATGCTTTTATTGCTTTGCCAGGTCGCTTGGGTACATTGGAGGAAATTTTTACAGTGTTATCTTAGGCAAACTTGAACATACACCAGAAACCGCTTGGACTGTACAACATTGAAGGATTTTATGATTTTCTTTGTGTATTTCTTGATGATGCCCGGAGAAATGGGTTCGTGACAAAACCTATGAAATAGCTTCTCTTTGCTGCCAGAACTGCTCCGGATCTAATTGACCAAATCTTAGCCTATGAACCACAAATTGACCCTATCAATTCAAAGATAAATTGGTCCGAGGATGATCGTGGTAAGAGGCGTCAGATTAATCTGGATCTTAACCTTAACTTTTCGTGTAGAATTTCAGTTAACGAGGTACTATCTTCATAACTCTTCTTCTACTGTTTAAGACATTTTGGACAATGTCTCATTTAGGTTTGGGGGAGGGAATTAGTTGATTAGTATCTTGTTTTTAGTTGTGTGTTGTTTTTATTTTTAGCTCAAATTTTTTCGAAAAATACAAAAAAAATTTGAAATTTTTTCAATATTTTGCGTTTTTGTTTTTATTTTGACTAAAAAGGTGAAATTGGTGAGAGATAGCTGTGTAAGGAGTTCCCACTCTTGATACGTATTTCAACCCATTTTCGAAACCAGTTAATTTTTTTTATTTCCTTTTGAATTATTTAATTTGTGAATTCTCCATAAAATTGACTAAAATGGATCTTCATATGCTCAGTTGGCAGATATTATCAACATGCATAATAACATACAGACATGAGCTGTAATTGAAAAGTTTGTAATATTTAGTGCTTTATTTTAATTGGAGGAAGCATCTATGAAAAGCAAAAAAAAAAAAAAACATCTGAGATCCGAGTTATTACGTCTGTAAGGGTGTTTTAACACCTAGTGCCCTAAAGCCAACTAGTTTGGGAATCACTGGCCCAAAGCTCGCTACATGGATCAAAGATGCTGCAAAAATATATATATCTGATGTCTGAGTAATTAAGTCCGTAGGGATGTCTTAACACCTGGTGCCCTAAAGTAAACTGGTTTGGGAGCCATCGACCCAACACTCGCTACATAGATGGAAGATATTGTATATAAAAAAAAAAATCAAAAATCAAAGAAAAAAATCAGAAAATTTTTTCCATTGCTACAAAAGGTGTGAATTCTGATAAAACTTTAGGACAAAAATATTACTCTCTTATCAACTGCACTTGTGACTGTTGTGGGCAAAAATGAGTTGATTAATATTTTGTTGGCTGTGTATATGGAGAATAGTAAATATAATCGGATAATTTACTTATTCAGTAATTTAGAAAGAAATAAAACAACTAGTGACTTGGAGTAGAAGTTTCACATGATTAGTCACTAACTTTTTTATTCTCTTTTCTATTGTCTTTTTGCTTTTGTGTGCATTAGTTTCACTACCTTTTTACTTTTGTAAAATGTTTGTGGGTATCATTGCTGTAAACCCTCACAAGACTACAACTCGTCCACTAGGGACACCTAGGGGTTTAAAGGCTTGTTGTATACGCTAAATGCAACCGTGATCCCTACGAAAGTGGCTTAGTTAAATTTTATTTTAAAGATGTTTATATTATTTTATTCTGTGTTTTGCTCGAAGACTAGCAAAATGTTTGGTTTCGGGGTGTGATGAGTGGTAAATGTATCACTTTTTTCCACTCATTTGACCTAATATTTTGAATAGATTCTTGAGTTTTGTGAATATTTTGATGTGTTTTGTGTTATTTTGTAGATAAATAAAGTTTCAGGACATTCTGGAGGTGATTTTGGGCCAAAACAATAAAAAAAGGACAAAAAAGGGCAATTTGTTAATTTTGCGCGTCGCGACGTGCCAGCATTTGGCATCACGATGCCTAACATGCGTCATGAGCTGCTAACGTGCGCTGAGGGACACGTGTCAAAATCTGAAATGTTTGACTTGCTAACGTGCGTCGTGTCACGTGTCAATATCACAGCCGATTTGCTAACGTGCGCCGAGCCATCATCCTATGTTGCCGACAATTGCCATCGCCATGTGTCACTCCACGTGTTAGCCATGTCATCATCCACATCAGCAGTAGACCGAGTCAACATGCCACATCACCACTACGTCATCATCACCCAATCACAATGTGCCACGTGTCGCAATCATACGGTGCCGACAATCACTATTGCCACGTGTCGCCATGTCAGCGTCACGTCATCACAATATCAACGCCACATCAGCACAATTATTGAGTCAATTATCCAAAATGCCACGTGGCGGATAAAAATCTGAAGCAGCCAACCAGAGTACGACATGTGGCGCGTCCACCTTACCGAGGCCTATAAATTCAGCTCAATTTTCTGATTTCAGATGTACCTTCCTCTCTGAATTCTTTGTTGTAAATAGAGAGTTTTATATCTAGTTTATTTTAATTTCAATTTTGTAATTAATTTTAATTACTTTCTGTAATAATAATTTACTTTCTTTACTTTTTCAGTTTTTACTATTCAACATGAGGAGGTAACTTCCCCATACTAGGGTGAAAGGTAAAAATTTTATTACTGCCATTTAGATTAATCTACCTTAATTATAATATATTCACTATCTATAATTTGACTTAACAAGGATGCTGCTATATTGGTCGGCTGGTAATCATTTATAAACTAGTTTTAATCTGACTAAGCATGGATACCGCCTGGTTGGTCGGTTGGTAATTTCCGCCTATATGGCTGGTTTATGGACTTAATTTGACTTAATCAGGTTACCGCCTATATGGTTGGTTAGTAATATCACACAAGTTAATATATTATATTAAGGGAGATACCTAAAATAGTAGTGATAAAAGTAGATCCTCTAGTCCTAGCATTTTCTTTTATTGAAATTTTCTTTACATTTCAGCATTTTACTTTATGTCTTTTATTTTTAAGTTTTTACTAGCCCTAGTTATGTGTCGGAACTAAGTTAGTTATCTAGGATTGTGATGAATTTTAATATCACCGGTTTATAAGGGGTTATTTTATAGTTTGGGTAATTTAAAGGTTTACTTATTAAGTCTTAAGCTTAATGCGTCTTGTAATAAGATTGATCTGGTAAATCTAAAATAAACTTGATAAAGGAATTTTAGGTTTCAGCCTTATACTTAATAGCTCACGATCTTCTTTAAGGATAGATAACCCTTTAATAGATTTCCTTACAGGATATACATATACCTGTCGGGCGGGGATAACCTTTATTGGAACTTAATCTTAATAAATCCAGGTAATTTGGTTGTCATAGACATATGGTTTAATTATGTTATACTGGGTATTTGCGTATGACCATCGGCAGAGGCTTTCGCATAATTTCGTGTTCCAGGTTAGTAAACCAATTTATTACACAAACATGAAATAACCACTTCATCTTTTGAAAGATATTAGAAAGATTCACAACCCTAGATAGTTTCTTAATTTGAATTTTCTTTAATCTACTTTCACGACATTTTATTTACTTATTTTAGTTTTTAATTTGTAAGTCACCATCCCAATCAAAACAATCAATCCATTAGATACTAGTAATCATTTGGCCTCATATAAATTAATAGTTTAGGTATTAAGTCCTCGTGGGATCGATACTTTTTATACTACTTGAACGATACTGCGCTTACGTTATACGCGTGTGATTTCGCACCGGTCAGTGGTGTGTTCATGCATTATATGAAGGAGAATGAGATTCTTGCTCAATATACTCCTCCAGGTACTCCACAGCACAATTGAGTGTCTGAGAGGAGAAATCAGACTTTATTGGATATGGTTCGATCTATGTTGAGTTTTACAGATTTGCCATATTATTTATGGGGCTACTCTATTTGAAAAACTGCATATCTTTTGAATAAGATTCCTTCAAAAGCTATTCCTACGACTCTATTTGAGATATGGACAGGTAGGAAACCAAATCTTAATTATGTTAAGGTTTGGGGTTATCCTGTCTATGTCACGATGGCTCAGCAAGATAAGCTTTCGCCTCGAGGGTAAAAGTTTTGGTTTTGTTGGACATCCTTCGAATACGAAAGGATATCTGTTCTATGATATCGAGCATCGAAATATTTCCGTAGCTCACTTTGTAAAATTTCTAGAGGTAGAATTTTTTTCAGAAGGTGGTAATCATAGATAGGTTGAACTTGATGAAATCCAACCTGAAAGCAACAAACCAACAGAGGAACCTGAAGTTCATGTAGATGAAGAACCTTCAACACACACACTCTATAGGTCACAAAAGGTATCTAGACCTCTTGAACGCTTGTATTTGATATAAGAAAAATGTCTCGATATTCTATTAGTTTAAGAGATTGACCTTTTTACCTAAAGAGAATTGATGTTGGACATCGACTCCGTGAAGTGGCAAGATGCCTTGAAATCTCAGTTAGACTAAATGCATGAGAATTAAGTTTGGGACTTGGTTCTGCTTCCCAGAGGAATTGTTCCCATCGGTTGTAAATGGGTTTACAAAAGAAAGCACGAGCCTGATGAAAAGGTTGAAACCTATAAGGCCTGAATGGTAGCAAAAGGTTACACGCAGCGACCTGGCGTCGACTACGATGAAACCTTTTCACCAGTAGCAATGCTTAAGTCTATTAGGATTTTTCTTTCTATAATGCTTATCATTTTTACGAGATTTGGCAAATGGATGTCAAAACAGCTTTTCTAAATGGATTTCTTGATGAAGAAATCTATATGAAACAATCGGAGGGTTTTGCATCCAGTGAGAACTCGGGTATGGTATGTAAGCTTAAGAAGTCCATTTATGGACTTAAACAAGTTTCACGAAGTTGGAATCTTTAATTCGATGAGATTATTAGATTGTCTGGTTTTCTCAATAATTCGGAAGAATCCTGTGTGTTTCAGAAGGCTAGTGGGAGCATGGTGGTATTTTTAATCCTCTATGTTGACAGCATCCTAATCATTGGGAATGATATAGAGATGATGCAAGGTGTCAAAGCTTACCTCTGTAAGAATTTCTCCATGAAGGATATGAGAGAAGCTTCCTATGTTTTATGCATAAAACTCTAAATAGATAGAGAGAGGAATGTGATTGGGTTATCCCAATCAATGTACATAGATAAGATCTTGGAACGGTACAATTTTGGTAATTATAAGACATCAAATATACCGTTCAGACATGGGATTCATCTTTCGAAGAAGATGTGTCTATAAACAGAAGATGAAAAGGTTAGAATGTCTAACCAACCTTATGCTTCGTGTTTGGGGTAGCATAATCTATGTCATATTACGCACTAGGCCAGATATCAGTTTCGCTTTAAGCGTAAGCACTAGATATCAGTCCAATCCAGGTGTAGGCACTGCATTTTACACATAAAACCCGATGAGGAGTCTTATTTGGAGACAACTATCTTTTAAGTCACGGAGGTCACGGGAAACGGACATCGGAAGAGGAAATTCAGAATAAACAAGGTTCACTGTTTTCGTTCGTGCTACGTTCGTGTTTTCGTTCGAACGTCAAACGGATTGCGGGCGTTCGTGTCGCGTTCGAGGAATCATTCGAACGGTGTCGGTAATTCTGGTTTTGCTGCTAGCCTCACATCCAGCCCAATTAGCCCCCCAAAGCCCATAAAACACATCCCAATTTAAATAAATAAATATTAATTAAAACATTAACTAAATAAGATAATAATTAAATTAATTAAATAATTAAATAAAACATATACCAAACATAAAATAAACAATTACCAACTTAAACTAAAATCATGCCTAAACTAACAAATCACATACTAAATCAAAATATAATCATGCCTAATTAAAATCAATCAACCAATTATATTCCCAATCTAATAAGATTATTCCCAAACTTAAAATATTGTATTCCTAAACCAAGCCAATCAAATATTCAACATTCCCTATCGCCAAGATTTGTCCCCCCTCAATCTTTGACTTCCCTTAACCAAACCAAATCAAATCCCTCTTCAATTAGCCAAATCTCTTTCCTTGTCAAGCCCTAACCCTACTCTATATAAACAACCCCTAACCAAAGCCATTCCTCTCTTTCACAACACCTAAATCACGCCCAAGGCATAGAATTCACACCCAAACTCTCTCGAAATCCTCTAGACTCTCTCTACACACCCAAGACTAAACAAAAAAAGAGAAAACACTTCACACATACACAAAAGAAAACAAAGAAACCACCACAAGCCACCACCCTCCATAGTTGAATCCAAAGCACCAACAGCCACCATAGCCGAATCCATAACACACCAAACTCACCCTTAGCCGAATCCTAAGACACGCCTAAACAACCTCGTAGATTACCTTAAAACAGCAGCCCAAATCCTTAAAAAACAGTAACATAAAAACTGCATAGATAAACTTAAAAATAATCACATATAATTGCACTAAGAACCCACACAAGCTTGGAATAGTTCATTGAAAACGTTAAAACAGGTGGCCCGTGCAGTGAGCAGCAAGACCGAGGCCGAATAGGAGCAGAACGGAGTTCGAACCGCAAGCAAAGCAGCAAGACAACGAACGAGAACAGTGAACCAGTGAACCGGGAGAGTTGCGGAGCATCCACCCTTCCGATGATCGTGTACCGTACATCCGAGAGGTGATTTAAAAGGTTAGACCTGAGGGTACATTTCCATTAGTTTATATTCGTTTTTTTTATTTGAATTCTATTCGCATGAGAGTCGTTTATGAATGCATGTTGTGGCTTGAATGAAATAGAAGAGTGTCGTCTCTTGTGGTATATAGGATGGAAACCCAGACGTAAATTCCGTAGCCGAATCCGAATGGACGGTAGTGCGGTCTGTACATGGGACACAACTCCACGTACCACTTGAGTAAACGGCACCTCTCTTGGTGTGGCGTTGCTTTGGTTTATTTATTCTTGTCATTTAAATTCCGTATATACTTATTCCCGTATGATGTGATCGAGTGCATGGGCTTAGTAAGTGCGATGAAAGGTTCCCTAACTGTAGGGGTTAAATCCTTCACCACGACGCTTTAGACCGTTCACCGAGATTGATGTGTGTTCGGTTGAATGCGAGATACGTTCAATCGAGCATACCTAGTTTGATATGATTGTCTTTATTTTCATATGCATGATTCAACCGAGCGCATGAGTTTAGTAAGTGCGATGTGAGATCCCCTATGGGGAGGGGTTAAAGCCCTTTACCACGATGCTTTGCCGCCGCGCCGGTGATGTGTGTTCGGTTGGATGCAAGACACGTTCAATCGAACATACTTAGAATAGTATGATTGTCTTTATGTTTGTATGCATGATGTGATGTGACGCGCATAGGCTTAGTATGTTGGTCTAAAGGTCCTCTCTTTGAGAGATCAAGAGCCCTCAAAAGGCCACCTTTACGGCAGTACTTCGCCGCGCCCCTTTATTTTGTTGTTTATGTATTGCGTCCCATTTCATGCATCAGGTCTTGTTCCAGTTCGAACTCGTTTACGAACGCAACTCGAACGCGCATACATTTTTGCCTTATCATGCATCAAGTCTCATTTACGTTAACGCGAGCATTCTATTTCATTTCCGTTCAAACGCGTTATCAAACGCCATACGAACGCGAGCATTCTGTTTCATTTCCGTTCGAAGGCGTTATCAAACGCCATACGAACGCGAACCTTCTGTTTCATTTCCGTTCGAACGCGTTTGCGAACGCTACACGAACGCGCACACACTGAACTGAGTCTGTCTTATCATATTCGTGCATAATTGCCTCTTGGTTGATCTTTCTTGTGTTTATATAGCCAACTGTATTATTTGTATTCAAGCATGATTAGGCTGTTAGCATGTTATTTGGTTAAAGGTTCATGAGATAGTACTCAAGCATGATTATGTTGTTCTTAGTTTTCCATATCATAGGATTGAAATATGTTCATGAGATTGCCATGTGATGTTGCATGTTGTGATGAACTTGTTGATGTATGCATATGAATTTAGAAGCATGATATCTTTGGAAATAAATGTTATTTAAGCCTGGTTAAATTATCACATAAATCCTTTTATTACAAGTGACATAAGTAAGGGACCATTCCGAACCCAACGGTTTGAGGTCTTCCCTTGCGAGTGGTGAGTGCGGCCTTAAATCTCATTTTCCCGGTTCACACCAGGTGGCGACTCCATTACTCTCCGGTTTAGTCCCCCGTGGCTACTCCGTAGTCCCAACTAGGCCGCGAGCCTAGGAACAGCATGCGTCGCCCCAGGGTTTTCATGTGTTTCCACAGTCTGGCGACTCCACTGGGGATAGAGAATTGGCCCCGAAATATTGACTTGTGATGTTTGATTTATGTTTTAATTGACCGTGTCTATAGTGGATAAGTAAAGGTTTAATCAAAGGCATTTTTAGGCTAGGTAATGGTTTGGTGTCTTCCTTCATTCACTACCTTTCTAGAAGGAAAAGCCGTGAAGGCACCTAGATAGCCATCTACTTGTAGCCTATTGTGATGAACTAATTTGGAGGACTCGTTGTTTATTCCTGACAACAAGCGATAAGAGCCTAAGAGGCTTGGGTATTCAAGTGAGCCTCGCTCCACCTTCCCTCTGGGGATCTACAACGGGAAATCCATTTGACAGTCCGTCACACACCATAGCTCATTGGCACGTACCTTAGTGTATAAAAAAGGGGTGCGTTCACTTGGTTGCTCGAACCCTTGAGTGGGGAGACCTAGTTGTGGGCCATCCTTCGCCGGTGAGAGCCTTTGTCTATACTCTTACTAACCCACCTATAGACTGGGTTGGCTAAAGTAACAATTAGATCCTTGAGTATGTGCTTGTGGACAATCCTCATTTGGATGCAGTTGGACTATTGTCAGAAATGCGGGCTTGCTGGGCCATTTAAACTGGGGCAAGTTTGTACCTTATGACTATTAGGCCCAAAGCTTCTGAAATATTGATGGGCCACTTTGTAAAAATTATTATGTCATGTTTGCATCATCTTTCTTTTATGCTTGTGTTTGAGAACATCGTTGTTTGGATCCATTTGGACCATTTATCATGGGATATGGGCTTGTTGGGCCATTTAAACTGGGACAAGGACACATCTTATGACGATTGGGCCAAAAGGCTTCTAAATAACAATGGGCCATTTTATGATTGTGTTCGGATATATCATTTGGATTTAGTTGGGCTCTTTGCCATAAGATATGAACTCGTTGGGCCATTTAAACTGGGACGGGTTCACTTTTATGACAGTTGTCCCAAAAGCTTCTAAAATGATAATAGGCCGATTTGTTTGAGAATTTTATTTCATTTAATATATGTTATTACTTCTTATGCACATCATGCATACATGTACCTTGTTGACCTCCTCTGTGTCTTAAAAAAGACACCATAGATTCCCGTTGGGTTAGAAAAAAGGGAAGACTCACCAAGATACTGAGAACATACATGAGTGAATCAGATACTGAGGTATCCCGGATAGATCAGTTGGAAAATGGCTTCGCCAAGATTACTGAACAGTTGCAAGCCTTGACTGCTTGCCATGACAAATATGGCTGTGCCCCGTGCTGGGGGAATTATGAGAATGTAAGGCGCGAGAGCCTCCGAATGGGTTGGGGGATGATATCCCCGCTTTTGATGATGATATGGCAGAGTATGCAACAGACAGAGTGATTGGGTCTCAGGCCGAGATACAGAAACTCAGGGATCAGGTTGAATCTGTTACCCCGCAAGATGAGGGGTAAGAATGAAGATTTGCTAGATTATGAGACAATGAAGTTTGAGGAGTAGTTGCCAGCGCATTTAAGATGCCGGATTTGGCTAAGTTCAATGGGAATGGAGATCCGAGGGTGCATCTTCGTCAGTATGTGTCTGTTATGAGTTCAGTTGGCCTGTCTCAGCGCCAAGTACAAAAGATGTTCGGGATGTCACTCGAGGGGGCACACCCGTAGTATGGTACCATAACCTGGACAAGCAGGTTAAGGAGATTGGTGGGAGCTAGCTGACACTTTCTTAAAACAATATGGTCATGGACCTTGAGATTGACTTGTCACTCCGTGACTTAGAAAATATCAAGCAGAAGTCGGAGGAAAATTTCAAGGAATATGTGGACCGCTGGAGGAGCCAGCTTCTGAAGATGCAGACCCGGCCCTCAGAAAAGTACCAGATCAAAATGATCATCAAGGGCACCAAGCCCTCTATTTATGGCAAACTGAGGAGAATGACTTCGATGATTACTGATTTTCGACAGCTGGGAGACAATTATGGATATTGAGGAGGAGGAAGCCGAGAACAGAAAGTTTTATGGACAGAACATAAGGAATATTGGGGGACATTCAGGGACTATGCCTGCTACTGTTGAAGTCACTGCCATTAAGAACAGACGATTTTCTAACCTTGGTAAGCCTCTTTCAAAGGTATTCGAAAAGCTGAAGGCACATGGACTCTTAAAACCTTTGGAACCTAGGCCCATTCCAAATCCTGTGCCACCTCACATGAACTTAAACTTATACTGTCACTTCCACCAGAGAAAAAGGCCATGACACCGACAACTGCGCCCGCCTCAGACATGAAATCCAAAACCTCATCGATGCCCATACAATACCCGACCCAGAGAAAGAACAACCCAACGCACACAGAAATCCCCTGCCTAACTACATGATCAACTCTGGCCTACCCGAAACCCTTGTCCTCCAAACTCTCAACCACTCAGCTTCATAGGAATAAGGGATAACAATGGTGAAGAACCATGGGCTGAAGAAGAAGGCACTGTTGTTTCTCCTAGTTTATCTTGCACTTTTAATAAAGACATTGATTTTGTTCGAACGTTTCCTCAACAATAATAAAGGCGATCATTTCATTTATCTGCCTAAGACTATTGCTTTCAAACTTGCAACATGAGTGTGTTCAATCTTGGTAATGTGATACTCAGAACGTAGGGAATCCTCAAAAGAAGCAAGCAGAAAAGATAAGTTAGCCATTCAGGAATTGGGAAATAGAGACAGTTGGACTGTTAGACTTGGAAAGAAACGGGTTCCTGGAACAAATCAGTGAAGACAGGTGGAAATGGTACTTTCCCCAAGAGAAGAATGGTCATCAATGGAAATTGACAGAAGACCTAACCCAACGGGATAGAAACTCATTCACGCATGCAGATACACGTAACATATTTTGCATTCCTTTTTGTGTTTGTTTTGTGTTTGTTTTGTGATCGCACAGTTTGAAGAGAGAAAGCGGCAAATGAAAGCCAGTCCGAAGCATCAGTATCAGCCTGGGGGCGAGGCCCATATCAGTATCAGTCTGGGGCGAGGCCATATCAGTATCAGATCGAGGGCGAGGCCCATATCAGTTCAGGGGAAGAAGCCTCATGTCAGTTCAATTCGGGAATAATACAGCCCACACTCAGTACAGTTCAGGAAGAAAGCCTGCATTCAACACAGTTCGGGAACAAAGCCCAGGGGAATAAAAGCCTCATATCAATATAGTTTGAGAACAAAGCTCAAGGGGAAGAAAGCCTACATTCAGTTCAGTCAGGAAGAAAGCCTACATTCAGTTCAGTTCAGGAAGAGAAAGCCTACAAACTCGGGAATAAAGCCCATATTCAGCACAGTTCGGGGACAAAGCCCACAGTTAACACGTCAGGGAACAAAGCCCAGAGGAAGAAAGCCTCATATCAGTATAAGTTTGAGAATAAAGCTCAAGGGGAAGAAAGCCTCATGTCAGCACAGTTCGGGAATAAAGCCCACACTCAACATAGTTCAGGGAAAAAGCCTACATTCAGTTCAGTCCAGAAGAAGAAAGCCTACATTCAGTTCAGTTCAGGAAGAAGAAAGAAAGCCTATATTCAGTTCAGTTCAGGAAGAAGCCTACATTCAGTTTCTGTTCAGAAGAAAGCCTACATTCAGTTCAGTTCAGGAAGAAAGCCTACATTCAGTTCAGTTCAGAAGAAAGCATACACTCAATACAGTTCAGGAAGAAAGCCTACATTCAGTTCAGTTCAGGAAGAAAGCCTACATCAGTTCAGTTCAGGAAGAAAGCCTACAGTCAGTTCAGTTCAGGAAGAAGCATACACTCAATACAGTCAGAAGAAAGCCTACATTCAGTTCAGTTCAGAAGAAAGCCTACATTCAGTTCAGTTCAGGAAGAAAGCCTACAAACTCGGGAATAAAGCCCACATTCAGTACAGTTTGGGGACAAAGCCCACAGTTAACACAGTCAGGGAACAAAGCCCAGAGGAAGAAAGCCTCATATCAGTATAAGTTTGAGAATAAAGCTCAAGGGGAAGAAAGCCTCATGTCAGCACAGTTCGGGAATAAAGCCCACACTCAACACAGTTCAGGGAAAAAGCCTACATTCAGTTCAGTCCAGGAAGAAAGCCTACATTCAGTTCAGTTCAGGAAGAAAGCCTACATTCAGTTCAGTTCAGGAAGAAAGCCTACATTCAGTTCAGTTCAGGAAGAAAGCCTACATTCAGTTCAGTTCAGGAAGAAAGCCTACATTCAGTTCAGTTCAGGAAGAAAGCATACACTCAATACAGTTCAGGAAGAAAGCCTACATTCAGTTCAGGTCAGGAAGAAAGCCTACATTCAGTTCAGTTCAGGAAGAAAGCCTACATTCAGTTCAGTTCAGGAAGAAAGCATACACTCAATACAGTTCAGGAAGAAAGCCTACATTCAGTTCAGTTCAGGAAGAAAGCCTCATTCAATACAGTTCAGGAAGAAAGCCTACATTCAGTTCAGTTCAGGAAGAAAGCCTACATTCAGTTCGTTCAGGAAGAAAAGCCTGATTCAATACAGTTCAGGAACAAAGCCACAGTCAGCTCAGATCAGAGAATAAAGCTCAAGGGAAGGAAAGCCTCACATCAGTATAAGTTTGAGAACAAAGCTCAAGGGGAGAAAGCCTCATGTCAGTATAGTTTGAGAACAAAGCTCAAGGGGGGAAGAAAGCCTCACGTCAGTATAGTTTGAGAAAAAAGCTCAAGGGGAAAGCCACACGTCAGTACAGTTCGGGAATAAAGCTCAAGGGGAAGAAGAAAGCCTCATATCAGTATAGTTTGAGAACAAAGCTCAAGGGGAAGAAAGCCTCATGTCCGTACAGTTCGGGAATAAAGCTCGGGAGGAATAAAGCCTCATCGCAACAGTTCGGGAACAAAGTACAGGGGAATATAGCCTCATCTCAATACATTCGGGAATAAAGCCCACAGTCCAAACAATCATGGAATAAAGCACTATCTCTACACAAAAGCAGTTCGGGAATAAAGCTCGGAGGAATAAAGCCTCATCTCAACAGTTCGGGAATAAAGCTCGGGAGGAATAAAGCCTCATCTCAATACAATTCAGGAAGGAACAGGTCGAGAATGACACTCTAAAAATGGAGCACGGTTCGGGAATGAACCAGGGGTCGCAGCACCTCACCACCAAATCAACGAACTCAACACATGGTAAGTCTAGTGGCAGCTGGCGAGCAGGTAAGTAGAAATGCATTGCATAACTTTGATAGGATTGTCACTGTTGCACATTACACAAGTCCCATCAAAGTGGGGGCTACTGTAGGCACTGCATTTTTACACATAAAACCCGATGAGGAGTCTTATTTGGAGACAACTACCTTTTAAGTCATGGAGGTCACGGGAAACGGACATCGGAAGAGGAAATTCAGAATAAACAAGGTTCACTGTTTTCGTTCGTGCTACGTTCGTGTTTTCGTTCGAACGTCAAACGGATTGCGAGCGTTTGTGCCGCGTTCGAGGAATCGTTCGAACGGTGTCGGTAATTCTGGTTTTGCTGCTAGCCTCACATCCAGCCCAATTAGCCCCCCAAAGCCCATAAAACACATCCCAATTTAAATAAATAAATATTAATTAAAACATTAACTAAAAAAGATAATAATTAAATTAATTAAATAATTAAATAAAAAAACATATACCAAACATAAAATAAACAATTACCAACTTAACTAAAATCATGCCTAAAACTAAACAAATCACATACTAAATCAAAATATAATCATGCCTAATTAAAATCAATCAACCAATTATATTCCCAATCTAATAAGATTATTCCCAAACTTAAAATATTGTATTCCTAACCAAGCCAATCAAATATTCAACCTTCCCTATCTAGCCAAGATTTGTCCCCCCTCAATCTTTGACTTCCCTTAACCAAACCAAATCAAATCCCTATTCAATTAGCCAAATCTCTTTCCTGTCAAGCCCTAACCCTTCTCTATATAAACAACCCCTAACCAAAGCCATTCCTCTCTTCACACAACCTAAATCACGCCCAAGGCATAGAATTCACACCCAAACTCTCTCGAAATCTCTCTAGACTCTCTCTACACACCCAAGACTAACAAAAAAAGAGAAAACACTTCACACATACACAAAATAAAACAAAGAAACCACCACAAGCCACCACCCTCCATAGTTGAATCCAAAGCACCAACAGCCACCATAGCTGAATCCAAACACACAAACTCACCCTTAGCCGAATCCTAAGACACGCCTAAACAACCTCGTAGATTACCTTAAAACAGCAGCCCAAATCCTTAAAAAATAGTAACATAAAAACTGCATAGAATAAACTTAAAAATAATCACATATAATTGCACTAAGAACCCACACAAACTTGGAATAGTTCATTGAAAACGTTAAAACAGGTGCCCGTGCAGTGAGCAGCAAGACCGAGGCCGAATAGGAGCAGAACGGAGTTCGAACCGCAAGCAAAGCAGCAAGACAACGAACGAGAACAGTGAACCAGTGAACCGGGAGAGTTGCGGAGCATCCACCCTTCCGACGATCGTGTACCGTACATCCGAGAGGTGATTTAAAAGGTTAGACCTGAGGGTACCTTTCCATTAGTTTATATTCGTTTTTTTTATTTGAATTCTATTCGTATGAGAGTCGTTTATGAATGCATGTTGTGGCTTGAATGAAAAGAAGAGTGTCGTCTCTTGTGGTATATAGGATGGAAACCCAGACGTAAATTCCGTAGCCGAATCCGAATGGACGGTAGTGCGGTCTGTACATGGGACACAACTCCACGTACCACTTGAGTAAACGGCACATTCTCTTGTGTGGCGTTGCTTTGGTTTATTTATTTCTTGTCATTTAAATTCTGTATATTGCTTATTCCCGTATGATGTGATCGAGTGCATGGGCTTAGTAAGTGCGATGAAAGTTCCCTAATTGGAGGGGGGTTAAAATCTTCACCACGACGCTTTGCCGCACCGATTGATGTGTGTTCGGTTGAATGCGAGATACGTTCAATCGAGCATACCTAGTTTGATATGATTGTCTTTATTTTCGTATGCATGATTCAACCGAGCGCATGGGTTTAGTAAGTGCGATGTGAGATCCCCTATGGGGAGGGGTTAAAGCCCTTTACCACGATGCTTTGCCGCGCCGGTTGATGTGTGTTCGGTTGGATGCAAGACACGTTCAATCGAACATATTAGAATAGTATGATTGTCTTTATGTTTGTATGCATGATGTGATGTGACGCGCATAGGCTTAGTATGTTGGTCTAAAGGTCCTCTCTTTGAGAGATCAAGAGCCCTCAAAAGGCCACCTTTACGGCAGTACTTCGCCGCGCCCCTTTATTTTTTGTTTATGTATTGCGTCCCATTTCATGCATCAGGTCTGTTCCCGTTCGAACGCGTTTACGAAGGCAACTCGAACGCGCATACATTTTTGCCTTATCATGCATCAGGTCTCATTTACGTTCGAACGCGTTCACTAATTCCATACGAACGCGGGCATTCTGTTTCATTTCCGTTCGAACGCGTTATCAAACGCCATACGAACGCGAGCATTCTGTTTCATTTCCGTTCGAACGCGTTATCAAACGCCATACGAACGCGAGCATTCTGTTTCATTTCCGTTCAAACGCGTTATCAAACGCCATACGAATGCGAACCTTCTGTTTCATTTCCGTTCGAATGCATTTGCGAACGCTACACGAACCCGCACACACTGAACTGAGTCTGTCTTATCATATTCGTGCATAATTGCCTCTTGGTTGATCTTTCTTGTGTTATATAGCCAACTGTATTATTTGTATTCAAGCATGATTAGGCTGTTAGCATGTTATTTGGTTAATAGGTTCATGAGATAGTACTCAAGCATGATTATGTTGTTCTTAGTTTTCCATATCATAGGATTGAAATATGTTCATGAGATTGCCATGTGATGTTGCATGTTGTGATGAACTTGTTGATGTATGCATATGAATTTAGAAGCATGATATCTTTGGAAATAAATGTTATTTAAGCCTGGTTAAATTATCACATAAATCCTTTTATTACAAGTGACATAAGTAAGGGACCATTCCGAACCCAACGGTTTGAGGTCTTCCCTTGCGAGTGGTGAGTGCGGCCTTAAATCTCATTTTCCCGGTTCACACCGGGTGGCGACTCCATTACTCTCCGGTTTAGTCCCCCGTGGCTACTCCGTACTCCCAACTAGGCCGCGAGCCTAGGAACAGCATGCGTCGCCCCAGGTTTCATGTGTTCCCACAGTCTGGCGACTCCACTGGGGATAGAGAATTGGCCCCGAAATATTGACTTGTGATGTTTGGATTTATGTTTTAATTGACCGTGTCTATAGTGGATAAAGTAAGGGTTTAATCAAAGGCATTTTTAGGCTAGGTAATGGTTTGGTGTCTTCCTTCATTCACTACCTTTCTAGAAGGAAAAGCTGTGAAGGCACCTAGATAGCCATCTACTTGTAGCCTATTGTGATGAACTAATTTGGAGGACTCGTTGTTTATTCCTGACAACAAGCGATAAGAGCCTAAGAGGCTTGGGTATTTAAGTGAGCCTCGCTCCACCTTCCCTCTGGGGATCTACAACGGGAAATCCATTTGACAGTCCGTCACACACCATAGCTCATTGGCACGTACCTTAGTGTATAAAAAAGGGGTGCGTCACTTGGTTGCTTGAACCCTTGAGTGGGGAGACCTAGTTGTGGGCCATCCTTCGCCGGTGAGAGCCTTTGTCTATACTCTTTCTAACCCACCTATAGACCGGGTTGGCTAAAGTAACAATTAGATCCTTGAGTATGTGCTTGTGGACCATCCTCATTTGGATGCAGTTGGACTATTGTCAGAAATGCGGGCTTGCTGGGCCATTTAAACTGGGGCAAGTTGTACCTTATGACTATTAGGCCCAAAGCTTCTGAAATGTTGATGGGCCACTTTTTGTAAAATTATTATGTCATGTTTGCATCATCTTTCTTTTATGCTTGTGTTGGGAACATCGTTGTTTGGATCCATTTGGACCATTTATCATGGGATATGGGCTTGTTGGGCCATTTAAACTGGGACAAGGACACATCTTATGACGATTGGGCCAAAAGGCTTCTAAATAACAATGGGCCATTTTATGATTGTGTTCGGAATATTATCATTTGGATTTAGTTGGGCTCTTTGCCATAAGATATGAACTCGTTGGGCCATTTAAACTGGGACGGGTTCACTCTTATGACAGTTGTCCCAAAAGCTTCTAAAATGATAATAGGCCGATTTGTTTGAGAATTTTATTTCATTTAATATATGTTATATACTTCTTATGCACATCATGCATACATGTACCTTGTTGACCTCCTCTGTGTCTTAAAAAAGACACCATAGATTCCCGTTGGGTTAGAAAAAAGGGAAGACTCACCAAGATACTGAGAACAGACATGAGTGAATCAGATACTGAGGTATCCCGGATAGATCAGTTGGAAAATGGCTTCGCCAAGATTACTGAACAGTTGCAAGCCTTGACTGCTGCCATGAGAAATATGGCTGTGCCCCGTGCTGGGGGAAATTCTGAGAATGTAAGGCGCGAGGAGCCTCCGAATGGGTTGGGGGATGATATCCCCGCTTTTGATGATGATATGGCAGAGTATGCAACAGACAGAGTGATTGGGTCTCAGGCCGAGATACAGAAACTCATGGATCAGGTTGAATCCGTTACCCCGATGAGGGGGTAAGAATGAAGATTTGCTAGATTATGAGACAATGGAGTTTGAGGAGCAGTTGCCAGCGCAGTTTAAGATGCCGGATTTGGCTAAGTTCAATGGGAATGGAGATCCGAGGGTGCATCTCCGTCAGTATGTGTCTGTTATGAGTTCAGTTGGCCTGTCTCAGCGCCAAGTACAAAAGATGTTCGGGATGTCACTCGAGGGGGCACCCGTAGTATGGTACCATAACCTGGACAAGCAGGTTAAGGAAGATTGGAGGGAGCTAGCTGACGCTTTTAAAAACAATATGTCACGGACCTTGAGGATTGACTTGTCACTCCGTGACTTAGAAAATATCAAGCACAAGCTGGAGGAATATTTCAAGGAATATGTGGACCGCTGGAGGAGCCAGCTTCTGAAGATGCAGACCCGGCCCTCAGAAAAGGACCAGATCAAAATGATCATCAAGGGCACCAAGCCCTCTATTTATGGCAAACTGAGGAGAATGACTTCGATGATTACTGATTTTCGACAGCTGATGGAGACAGTTATGGATATTGAGGAGGAGGAAGCCGAGAACAGAAAGTTTTATGGACAGAACAGAAGGAATATTGAGGGACATTCAGGGACTATGCCTGCTACTGCTGAAGTCACTGCCATTAAGAACATACGATTTTCTAACCTTGGTAAGCCTCTTTCAAAGGTATTCGAAAAGCTGAAGGCACATGGACTCTTAAAACCTTTGGAACCTAGGCCCATTCCAAATCCTGTGCCACCTCACATGAACTTAAACTTATACTGTCACTTCCACCAAGAAAAAAGGCCATGACACCGACAACTGCGCCCGCCTCAGACATGAAATCCAAAACCTCATCGATGCCCATACAATACCCGACCCAGAGAAAGAACAACCCAACGCACACAGAAATCCCCTGCCCAACTACATGATCAACTCTGGCCTACCCGAAACCCTTGTCCTCCAAACTCTCAACCACTCAGCTTCATAGGAATAAGGGATAACAATGGTGAAGAACCATGGGCTGAAGAAGAAGGCACTGTTGTTTCTCCTAGTTTATCTTGCACTTTTAATAAAGACATTGATTTTGTTCGAACGTTTCCTCAACAATAATAAAGGCGATCATTTCATTTATCTGCCTAAGACTATTGCTTTCAAACTTGCAACATGAGTGTGTTCAATCTTGGTAATGTGATACTCATAACGTAGGGAATCCTCAAAAGAAGCAAGCAGAAAAGATAAGTTAGCCATTCAGGAATTGGGAAATGGAGACAGTTGGACAGTTAGACTTGGAAAGAAACGGGTTCCTGGAACAAATCAGTGAAGACAGGTGGAAATGGTACTTTCCCCAAGAGAAGAATGGTCATCAATGGAATTGACAGAAGACCTAACCCAACGGGATAGGAAACTCATTCACGCATGCATGCATACACGTAACATATTTTGCATTCCTTTTTGTGTTTTGTGTTTGTTTTGTGTTCACAGGTTTTGAAGAGAGAAAGCCGCAAATGAAAGCCAGTCCGAAGCATCAGTATCAGCCTGGGGGCGAGGCCCATATCAGTATCAGTCTGGGGGCGAGGCCCATATCAGTATCAGATCGAGGGCGAGGCCCATATCAGTTCAGGGGAAGAAAGCCTCATGTCAGTTCAATTCGGGAATAAAGCCCACACTCAGTACAGTTCAGGAAGAAAGCCTGCATTCAACACAGTTCGGGAACAAAGCCCAGGGGAATAAAAGCCTCATATCAATATAGTTTGAGAACAAAGCTCAAGGGGAAGAAAGCCTACATTCAGTTCAGTTCAGGAAGAAAGCCTACATTCAGTTCAGTTCAGGAAGAAAACCTACAAACTCGGGAATAAAGCCCACATTCAGTACAGTTCGGGGACAAAGCCCACAGTTAACACAGTCAGGGAACAAAGCCCAGAGGAAGAAAGCCTCATATCAGTATAAGTTTGAGAATAAAGCTCAAGGGGAAGAAATCCTCATGTCAGCACAGTTCGGGAATAAAGCCCACACTCAACACAGTTCAGGGAAAAAGCCTACATTCAGTTCAGTCCAGGAAGAAAGCCTACATTCAGTTCAGTTCAGGAAGAAAGCCTACATTCAGTTCAGGTCAGGAAGAAAGCCTACATGCAGTTCAGTTCAGGAAGAAAGCCTACATTCAGTTCAGTTCAGGAAGAAAGCCTACATTCAGTTCAGTTCAGGAAGAAAGCCTACATTCAATACAGTTCAGGAAGAAAGCCTACATTCAGTTCAGTTCAGGTAGAAAGCCTACATTCAGTTCAGTTCAGGAAGAAAGCATGCATTCAATATAGTTCAGGAACAAAGCCACAGTCAGCTCAGATCAGAGAATAAAGCTCAAGGGGAAGAAAGCCTCACGTCAGTATAAGTTTGAGAACAAAGCTCAAGGGGAAGAAAGCCTCATGTCAGTATAGTTTGAGAACAAAGCTCAAGGGGAAGAAAGCCTCACGTCAGTATAGTTTGAGAACAAAGCTCAAGGGGAAAGCCTCACGTCAGTACAGTTCGGGAATAAAGCTCAAGGGGAAGAAAGCCTCATATCAGTATAGTTTGAGAACAAAGCTCAAGGGGAAGAAAGCCTCATGTCCGTACAGTTCGGGAATAAAGCTCGGGAGGAATAAAGCCTCATCGCAACAGTTCGGGAACAAAGTACATGGGAATATAGCCTCATCTCAATACAGTTCGGGAATAAAGCCCACAGTCCAAACAATCATGGAATAAAGCACTATCTCTACACAGTAAGCAGTTCGGGAATAAAGCTCGGAGGAATAAAGCCTCATCTCAACAGTTCGGGAATAAAGCTCGGGAGGAATAAAGCCTCATCTCAATACAATTCAGGAAGGAACAGGCCGAGAATGACACTCTAAAAATGGAGCACGGTTCGGGAATGAACCAGGGGTCGCAACACCTCACCACCAAATCAACGCAACTCAACACATGGTAAGTCAAGTGGCAGCTGGCGAGCCAGGTAAGTAGAAATGCATTGCATAACTTTGATAGGATTGTCACTGTAGGCACTGCATTTTTACACATAAAACCCGATGAGGAGTCTTATTTGGAGACAACTACCTTTTAAGTCATGGAGGTCACGGGAAACGGACATCGGAAGGGGAAATTCAGAATAAACAAGGTTCACTGTTTTCATTCGTGCTACGTTCGTGTTTTCGTTCGAACGTCAAACGGATTGCGGGCGTTCGTGTCGCGTTCGAGGAATCGTTCGAACGGTGTCGGTAATTCTGGTTTTGCTGCTAGCCTCACATCCAGCCCAATTAGCCCCCCAAAGCCCATAAAACACATCCCAATTTAAATAAATAAATATTAATTAAAATATTAACTAAATAAGATAATAATTAAATTAATTAAATAATTAAATAAAACATATACCAAACATAAAATAAACAATTACCAACTTAACTAAAATCATGCCTAAACTAAACAAATCACATACTAAATCAAAATATAATCATGCCTAATTAAAATAAATCAACCAATTATATTCCCAATCTAATAAGATTATTCCCAAACTTAAAATATTGTATTCCTAAACCAAGCCAATCAAATATTCAACATTCCCTATCTAGCCAAGATTTGTCCCCCCTCAATCTTTGACTTCCCTTAACCAAACCAAATCAAATCCCTCTTCAATTAGCCAAATCTCTTTCCTTGTCAAGCCCAAACCCTTCTCTATATAAACAACCCCTAACCAAAGCCATTCCTCTCTTTCACACAACCTAAATCACGCCCAAGGCATAGAATTCACACCCAAACTCTCTCGAAATCTCTCTAGACTCTCTCTACACACCCAAGACTAAATAAAAAAAGAGAAAACACTTCACACATACACAAAATAAAAAAAAGAAACCACCACAAGCCACCACCCTCCATAGTTGAATCCAAAGCACCAACAGCCACCATAGCCGAATCCATAAAACACCAAACTCACCCTTAGCCGAATCCTAAGACACGCATAAACAACCTCCTAGATTACCTTAAAACAGCAGCCCAAATCCTTAAAAAACAGTAACATAAAAACTGCATAGATAAACTTAAAAATAATCACATATAATTGCACTAAGAACCCACACAAACTTGGAATAGTTCATTGAAAACGTTAAAACAGGTGGCCCGTGCAGTGAGCAGCAAGACCGAGGCCGAATAGGAGCAGAACGGAGTTCGAACCGCAAGCAAAGCAGCAAGACAACGAACGAGAACAGTGAACCAGTGAACCGGGAGAGTTGCGGAGCATCCACCCTTCCGACGATCGTGTACCGTACATCCGAGACCTGAGGGTACCTTTCCATTAGTTTATATTCGTTTTTTTTTATTTGAATTCTATTCGCATGAGAGTCGTTTATGAATGCATGTTGTGGCTTGAATGAAATAGAAGAGTGTCGTCTCTTGTGGTATATAAGATGGAAACCCAGACGTAAATTCCGTAGCCGAATCCGAATGGACGGTAGTGCGGTCTGTACATGGGACACAACTCCACGTACCACTTGAGTAAACGGCACCTTCTCTTGTGTGGCGTTGCTTTGGTTTATTTATTTCTTGTCATTTAAATTCCGTATATTGCTTATTCCCGTATGATGTGATCGAGTGCATGGGCTTAGTAAGTGCGATGAAAGGTTCCCTAATTGGAGGGGTTAAAATCCTTCACCACGACGCTTTGCCGCACCGATTGATGTGTGTTCGGTTGAATGCGAGATACGTTCAATCGAGCATACCTAGTTTGATATGATTGTCTTTATTTTCGTATGCATGATTCAACCGAGCACATGGGTTTAGTAAGTGCGATGTGAGATCCCCTATGGGGAGGGGTTAAAGCCCTTTACCACGATGCTTTGCCGCGCCGGTTGATGTGTGTTCGGTTGGATGCAAGACACGTTCAATCGAACATACTTAGAATAATATGATTGTCTTTATGTTTGTATGCATGATGTGATGTGACGCGCATAGGCTTAGTATGTGGTCTAAAGGTCATCTCTTTGAGAGATCAAGAGCCCTCAAAAGGCCACCTTTACGGCAGTACTTCGCCGCGCCCCTTTATTTTGTTGTTTATGTATTGCGTCCCATTTCATGCATCAGGTCTGTTCCCGTTCGAACGCGTTTACGAACGCAACTCGAACGCGCATACATTATTGCCTTATCATGCATCAGGTCTCATTTACGTTCGAACGCGTTCACTAATGCCATACGAACGCGAGCATTCTGTTTCATTTCCGTTCGAACGCTTTATCAAACGCCATACGAACGCGAGCATTCTGTTTCATTTCCGTTCGAACGCGTTATCAAACGCCATACGAACGCGAGCATTCTGTTTCATTTCCGTTCGAACGCTTTATCAAACGCCATACGAACGCGAACCTTCTGTTTCATTTCCGTTCGAACGCGTTTGCGAACGCTACACGAACGCGCACACACTGAACTGAGTCTGTCTTATCATATTCGTGCATAATTGCCTCTTGGTTGATCTTTCTTGTGTTATATAGCCAACTGTATTATTTGTATTCAAGCATGATTAGGCTGTTAGCATGTTATTTGGTTAATAGGTTCATGAGATAGTACTCAAGCATGATTATGTTGTTCTTAGTTTTCCATATCATAGGATTGAAATATGTTCATGAGATTGCCATGTGATGTTGCATGTTGTGATGAACTTGTTGATGTATGCATATGAATTTAGAAGCATGATATCTTTGGAAATAAATGTTATTTAAGCCTGTTTAAATTATCACATAAATCCTTTTATTACAAGTGACATAAGTAAGGGACCATTCCGAACCAAACGGTTTGAGGTCTTCCCTTGCGAGGGGTGAGTGCGGCCTTAAATCTCATTTTCCCGGTTCACACCGGGGGGCGACTCCATTACTCTCCGGTTTAGTCCCCCGTGGCTACTCCGTACTCCCAACTAGGCCGCGAGCCTAGGAACAGCATGCGTCGCCCCAGGTTTCCTGTGTTCCCACACCAGGTAATGACCATTGGATTACCATTAAACATATCTTGAAGTATCTTAAAGGTACTAAGGATAAGTTGATTATTTATGGAGGAAATGAACTGCAAGTTAATGGATATATGGATTCCGACTTCCAATCGATCCTGATGATAGAAAGTCTACATCTTGATTTGTCTTTACCCTTAACCGAGGTGCAATTTGCTGGAAGAGTTCCAAACAGGGGTCAACATCAGATTCCACCACAGAGGTGAAATACATTGCAGCTTCTGAAGCTGCAAAGGAAGTTATATAGATTAGGAACTTTATCACAGAATTGGGAGTGGTCCCAAGTATCAAGAATGCGATTCTGTTATACTATGATAATACTGGAGCCATTGCTCAAGCAAAGGAACCGAGGGCGCATCAGAACTCGAAGTATGTGGAATGCAAGTACCACATTATTCGAGAGATTGTGCCATGAAAGGACATTGTCATGTGTAAGGTACCGAGTGAAGATAATGTAGCAGACCCGCTTACCAATGTTATACCTCCAAAGTTATTTGATAAACATATGGAGTCGATGGGTATTAGATACAATCGATATTGGCACTAGAGCAAATAGGAGATTTTGTTATGGTTGGTCATCGGAGCGCCAATTCCTGTTGTATTTCCTTGTAAATACTCTTGTAAACATTTTATTATGAATAAAATAAACATTTTCTATAATATAATATATCTCTTTATATAGTAAAGACGTAATTGACCTTAGAATGATTAGTTATGATACAGTTGCAAAAGCGTCGCAATTAACATTAAGTTGTACATGACGTTGTCATTCTTAGATAGTTCCTGGTCAATGTTTACACTATTTGGTCAGTAAAGTAAACCTGTTGAGACTGGTACATTTCATACTAGAATATTAGATTGCAATGGTTTCTCAATGAACCATGAGTCTTGGAGACTCGTATAGACTAGTAGGTGTTTATAGCGGATAAACACTGAACAACTCACCGAAGATTCTTAATGGATGGTACACCAACGTCAATAAGAATCTTCTCGGGTTGAGTAGCATAAGTGATTCTTCGACTTGAGATACCACTGTGGGTACATGAGATATTTTCTACACTTAGATGGCAGTCACGTCACTGACCTATTAAGGCCAGACCTCCGCCTGTTCGTTGGGTGTGGACAGATCCTCAAGATGTCCTGTGTGTGTCAAGATAGAATCCGTCAGTTTTGTGTACAGAGCATAGGTAGTCCATATATGATTAGCAATTAGATAAAAATCATGGGCTCGTGGTACACTTTAGAAGTAAGTTCTAAATGTTCTTTTAGAAATTGCTAATAGAGACATCGATGAGATTGTCCCTATAGAGATTTGATGTTTACATCTATATCTCTAGGATATATCCGAATACATGTGACATAGGAATTAAACATATGCCATGACCTCACCCTGTATGATTCACTGAGTTTATCCGTGGTTGTCATAATATACAGGTGGGTGAATTATGAACACGAAATTAAATTTCGTTACGGATATGCCTGAATCTAGAGTCTCAATGAAATAAACTCGTAGAGCACTAGGGCAACTTTTATGAATAATGTTGATTATTTATAAATCGTTTAACGGTTAAACGAAAGATACATGCTTTAGGGGCCGAACTATCATTTCCTAATTAATGTGTATTTTTATTTAATAAATCATATTATTAAATACACATTAATTAAATGTCAAATTATGATATTTGACATACATCATTAATATATGTATTTGAGATATTTAAAGTAAGTATAATACATATATTTAAGATATTTGTATTTAATTAATTTATTTAATTAAATAATTAAAGTAATTAAAATATAAATATCTAACCAAATGATAAAGTTAAGAAATGATTAAAATGTAAATGTTTGACTTTTACATTAAAGGAAATGGTTATCAAAATGGTTTTGACTACTTAGATATTTATTTTCAAATTGTTAAAAATTGAAAATATCTTATTTCTTTTTTGATGCAATTTTCGGCCATAACCCTAGATATTTTAAGTGTTAAATTTTTCGTTTGCTTCAACCTTTTCTAAGCCTCCATAAACATAAACAAAAGAAGTTTGAGAGAAAAAAAAAAGAAGAAACCAACAAAGAATTCAAGAAAGCTTGGATTAAAGTAAGTTTTTCCAACTTTCTATTAGAAGTAAAAATGTTCATTTTGTTCTTGGCTATCACATAGCATGTTCTTAAGTTTTTTCTACTCTTTCTTTTTATTTTTGATGGTTGGAAGTTTGATGATAGGGCCTTGCATGTATGATGAATAAAAAAAGCTTATAAGGTGTTAGTAAGCATTCTTTTGATCATTTGATGATCTAGTTGCCATTCTAGAGTTGTTGGGCCACTCATTGATGACCTAGAAATATTCTAGAGTTATTTCAAAGTGGTGAGACTTGTTTGGTGTGGTAGAGACTTGATTGAAATATTGGATATGTTTAATTTGTTGTAATTTGTTCAATATGATGAAATTATAAAATTAGGGTTTATACCCTTTTCAAATTTGGGGATTTTCATATATGTGATGTATTATGATGTGTGTATGTTGCATGTTTAATTTTGGATTGATTGGATTTGATCTTGACATGTTTTGAACAAGTAAAAAGCAAAATGC
This sequence comes from Zanthoxylum bungeanum, assembly GCA_019454045.1. Taxonomy (NCBI): domain Eukaryota; kingdom Viridiplantae; phylum Streptophyta; class Magnoliopsida; order Sapindales; family Rutaceae; genus Zanthoxylum; species Zanthoxylum bungeanum. Next base: position 57,824 of record SKCR01037740.1, read on the forward strand.
ACAATTTGCCCAACATTAAGGGCTCACGACAATTTGTAAGAATTTTGGGGTTTGAGTTTCAATTTGTGATTTGATGTGTGGGACATGTTAAAATCACTTTGGTACTGATTTGGAATCATTCAAAATTGTATTTGATAATTTAAGGACCAAAATGATCAATTTACAAAGTATTGGGGCAATTCAGCAATTACAAACAAATTAGATTTATTGGGTAAAAATTTCAGATTTTAAGTATTGTATAATTAAAATAAATAAGTTTATTTTAATTGTCCAATAAAAATTTTGGAATCAGAAAATTTTGATTTTCGCGTTCCACTGCGTTACCCGGTAATACCCCATAAAACCCCAACACTACATACCTTAATGGTGAGATCCTAGAATATTTAAAGCAAGTAAAGATTAACCTTCCTCTATTACATGTGATCAAGCAGGTTCCCACATATGCGAAGGTTTTGAAGGATCTATGCACCATGAAGAGAAAGCATCATGTGAAAAAGACTGCATTCCTGCAGAGCAAACAAGTGTAGTAATTGAGCAGAGGGCCCCACCAAAATACAAAGATCCGGGATGCCCCACTATTACTTGCCACATTGGCATATACGAGTTTGGTCAGAATTTATTAGATTTAGGTGCTAATGTTAATCTTATGCCATATTCTATCTATATGCAGCTAGGACTTGGAGAAATTAAACTTACATTTATGGTTTTACAGTTAGCTGATCGCTCTATCAGAACACCGTGGGGAGTAGTTGAGGATGCTTTACTTCAAATCGATAAATTTTACTATCATATTGATTTTCTGATTTTAGATACTCAATCTGTGGTTAAAACTGAGTCAAAAATTCCTCTCATATTAGGTAGACCTTTTCTTGCTACAGCTAATGCCCATATTTATTGCAGGAATGGTCTCATGAAATTATCATTTAGGAATATAACATTGGAAGTGAATATTTTTCGCATCGGGGAACAACCACACGATGATGACGAGTGTCATCATACATACCTAATATACACAGTCGTACCTGAAATAACCTCCATACAACATGAATCTAATCCTCCCGAACTAGAACTGATCCCAAAGAACCATAAAAAGAAGAAAAGAAGAGTCAATGCTCACTTGAAGATGATCATTGGAAAGTTAAAAATGAGGTCGAGCCAATTTTTCCACATGTGCAGCCTAAAATTTCAACCATCAGTAGACCCTGGGGGATCTATGGATAAACAGCCACAGCCAGCCAAAAATTCTTTTTCATGTCTTAATCACTAGTGGAAGCCACCATGATCATTTGGGTGATTGCGTCTGGCTGAAGACGTTAAACTTAGCGATAGTAGGGAGGCAACCCTTGCATTTATTTATTTATTTTATTTTCTATACTTTAGTATTATTTTATTGTGTGCTAATTGCTTGTTTATTATTTGCATGAGTATTTATGCAGGTGTTAGCGCAACCCACACAGCCCACGCAACCAAAGTCTTACCAGCAGGAGCCTGATCAACTCCATGAATGGTAGTGTTGTTCCTCGCTCTTATTCCTTTATGTTTATCTTACATTGAGGACAATTCAAGTTTGTGTTCATGTAGTGATAGTTCCTGCCATTTAAAAAAAATTAATTATTAATTAGTTTTTAGTCTATAATAGTAAAGCATAAGTCTAATGATGAATAAGTTCTTTAATGTAATTTTATCTGATACCTTAAGTAGTTGATCTAGGTTAGACTTATAAGAACTTAACTATAGGTTTTTAGTAGTAAGAACCTATGTAGTTGGCAAAGTGACTAGTTGAAGAAATTGCATGCCGATGAATGACCATTTGCCTAGATGTCTATCTTGATTTGCTAGTGTTATGATGTATGGTATGGTTAAAAATAAATAAAAAAAAAAGAAAAATAAAAAGAAGAAATTAAACCACCTATAACCGATAAACGTGAATCTACCCATGGGCGAGTGTTAGGACCACCATGAGGATAAATGCTACCTTAAAGGGTAGGTGTGTTGAAAAAAAAAAGGTTTTGAAAGAAGAAAAAGAAAAAATCATGCCATACTGAGCAAAGAAAGGCAATTACAGAGAACATTTGAGATATCTAGGTTGGTTTGACCCATGAGATCCCAATTTTTAAACGAAATCATTGAGTTGGCTTACTTATGAGTCGAGCCATGAATGAATCTTTCAACACACACTGTGAGTCTGGCTTAGATGATTTATCCAAGGACTTGGATTTGAGTTGCATAAAGTACTTTGAATGTTCTCTGATTTCATTGCTAGGTATTCTTTGAGGACAATAATATGTGTAACTATTGGGACTATTTCATTTTGTTATTTTTTTGCATGATTACATATGTTTTGAATGACGTTTGTGAGTGTCGTCGTTGTAAGCCCTCACGAGACTATAACTCATCCACTAGGACCACCTAGGGGTTTAAAGGCTTATTGTATACGTTAAATGCAATTGTGATCCATACGAAAGTGGTTTAGATAGTTTTTATTTTTATTTTTTTAATTTATTTTAGTTTACATTTTCCTTTTTCGCTTGAATTGCTAGGGACTAGCAATAAGCTGGTTGGGGGTTGTGATAAGTGCATGAAAATATACTTTGAACATCACTAATTCAGCTCTATTATCAAGTATTTAATCTTAATTGTAGTTTATTTTATGTTTTATTATTAGGAAGCAATGAAAAATGGATCTTGGAGCAATTGTACGTATTTTGGGACCTTACGGATGCATCGAAAGCACGAGGAAAGAGCAGAAACATAGAAAACACAACCCCAGAAATTTCAACTGGCGCCGGGATGCCCATCTTCTGGCGTCGCGACGCCGCCTCAAAATGGAACCATAGAGAATGCCCGAGAGTTTTGCACCAAAAGTGGCGCCCCGGCAGATGCCCATAAACTTAGTTTAGTCATTTTTTACATGTACAAGGACTCCGAGACTTCTCTATATATACCTAAGCTCGTCCAAAACCCTAAAAAGGAGAATAAAATACACAACAAAGAGTTCAAATCACATATTTGAGAAAGAGTAACGAGGAAGCTTCAGGGCCAAGACAAGATGTATTTCCGATCCCTTCAGGCTATGTATTTCTTTTCTATGGAGAACTAATCTCCTAGTAAAAGTTAGGGATGAACTCTTGTACTTAACTTTTTATATTCATGTTTTTGATTCCTGAATAATCTTCAACGTTTAATACAATTGATGTTTCGTTATTCTTTATTATCTTATGATTTATAATCCAGTGATTGTGTTTTACTAATTTTCATATAGGAATAGTCATGCTTTTTCTATGTGTGATTGGGGAACCTAGTTGTAACTGGTATTGTTGTTTTATGAGTTAATCTTCTGCTACAGTTTTTCCTGTGGGTATATTGTCGATGTTAGATAGGTCATAATGATAACATAGTGTGTTGTTAACATAGAGAAAGTAATTCATCGATTACCTTAGAATTTAATGTGTTTTAAATTGAAATATCTTCTGATTTTTGGTTTGGGAAGTGAAATATAGGGGCTTGATACAAGAGGAATTCCCAACGCTTTACTGCTTTTCTCTATTGATAATTCCTACGTGTTTTTCATAATCTTTAATCTAAATTGCCAATTAAATCCTTTCCTTTAATTAAGTTATTGCTAACGTTCATATTAAGTGATTAAGTTCCTTCGTAACCATCTATCTGAGGAATCGACATCCCAACTATACTGTGATAACCGCAAGTACTTTTTGGGCATAATCACTCCAACGAATACCCACATGCCTATACAAGCTTCCTTTTCTCATGGTACGTCGGGTTAAACCATTGAAACTTCAATTCCAATATACGACATGTGCTAGTCTTCTAGGTTATAGGAATTCGACCGTATTTCAAAACCAACGACTATGAATATTTATTTTAAGAATAGTTTATAATAGTAATATTATCCCATTGTCGGACCACCCAGTGCCCAATATTACTACTTGACTATTCTAAGGTCGATTTCATTCTCTGCATATTTATATATCAAACTAATATGCATAATGACATTACCTTAACGAGGTTAAAATGAAAATATAGTTATTTTATTAATAAATAATTAAATATAATGCACAATATATTATTTGGACTGACGCTCCAAGCACCGACTTAGAAGGTAAGGCCTTAGTAAACGAGTATGCTATGTTGTCTTGTCATTGAAATTTCAAGACCACTATGTATTTTCATTCAATGATTTCTCTAATCATGCGATATTTCCTTTCCACGTGTTTAGACTTGGAATGCGCTCTCGGCTCTTTAGCCTACACAAGGGCTCCGCTATTATCACAGTATAATGGGATCAGATCCGCAATACTAGGCACAATGCCAAGTTCTATGAATTTTGTTTTGATTCTATCATCTTCTTTAGTAGCTTCCGAAACCGCTATAAATTCTGCTTCAGTGGTGGAATCAGCTGTTGAGCCTTACTTTGATAATCACCAACTAACCGCACTGCCATTAAGGGTTAATTTGTATCCTGATGGAGAATTTCTATCATCCGGATCTCCCTGGAAGTCGGAGTTTATAACCCTTAACTTGTAGCTCATCTTCTCCATAAATTAGAAACTTACCCTTAGTACTATTAAGATATTTCAGGATATGTTTCACGACTATCCATGATCATTACCTGGATCAGATTGATATTGTCTAGTAACACTAATGCCGGAACTGATATCGGCTCTTGTATATAGCATAACATATATAATGCTTCCAATATAAGAAGCATATATCAAGTTAGACATTCTAGCTCTCTCTTCCTCAGTGTAAGGTGTTATTTTCTTCGAAAAATGTATGCTATATCGAAAAGGTACATTTATTGCCTTGTAGGTGGTAGCATTTTATCTATGTACATGGATTGTGATAACACTATAAGCATCCTTACTCTATCCCGGTAGAGCCTTATATCTAGTAAATAGGAAACTTCACTTATTTCTTTCATGGAAACATTGTTGCAAAGGTATGTTTTCACAATTTGCATCAATCTTATATCATTCCCAATGATAAGGATATCGTCTACATAAAAAACAAGGAATACTATCATGCTCCCACTAACTTTCCTATAAACACACGGTTCTTCCTCGTTCTTAATGAATCCAGATAATCTAATTATCTCATCAAAACGATGATTCCGGCTTCAGGATGTCTATTTAAGTCCATAAATAGACTTCTTGAGCTTACAAACCAAGTTTGAAGTTTTACTGGATACGAAAATCTATGGTTGTTCCATATAAATATCCTTATTGAGGAATCCTTATAGGAAAACGGTTTTGACATCCATCTAATATATCTCATAAGCATGATATACACCAATGAATAAAAGTATCATAATGGACTTTAGCATGGTTACTGGTGAAAAAGTTTGCTCATAATCAATCTCTGGACGTTGAGTGTGACTTTTTGCTTTCGGTCCGACCTTAAAGGTTTCCATATTTCCATCAGGCCCTCGCTTCTTTTTATAAACCCATTTATAACCAATAGGTTTAACTCATTCAGGTAGTTCAACCAAGTCTTAAACTTGACTGTCATGCATATAATCCATCTCAGACTTCATGGCTTTCTGCCATTTTCCCTAATCGATATCCAATATATCATGTTTATACATAGTTGGATCTGTTTCCTCCAAGAAAGGAACATCGAGGCTCGCATCAGACGTTAAAAGCAGTCTCTCTAGAGGCCTCGATGTTCTATTCGACTTATGTAGAATCTGTGTTATACATATTTCACCTAGTTGGATCTCTGGTTCCATCTCAGGTTCTTCAATGTTGGGGTCAAACTCATCGAGTTCAATCTTTCTACAATTTGCACTTTCTCTAAAAAAATACATTTTCAAGAAAAATGGCAAAATGAGCAAAAAAAATACATTTCGTTGCTCAGAATCGTAGAATTGATATCCCAAAGAATTTTCAGGATATCCAACGAACCTATATTTATACCCATTAGTTGCTAGTTTATCCCGCTGCGCAACTCTAACGTATGCAGGACAATCACAAATCTTTAAATATCTAAGACTTGAATTTCTATTGTACCATATGAGGTCATAGAAATAGATTTCGATGAAACTCTATTAAGTATGTGGGCAGCACTAAGTAAATCGTAACCCCAAAGGTAATATGAAATATCTATATAGCTCATCATTGATCATATCATATCCAATAAAGTATGATTTCTCCGTCAAGAAACACCATTATGTTGAGGAGTTCCTAGTGGACTATATTGGGCAAGAATCCCATTCTCCTTTAAATAACTTCTGAATTCATCACTCATGAATTCACCATCTCGATCTGATCGAAGGTATTTGATGAATTTCCCATTTTGTTTTTTAACTTCGTTTTGGAATATTTTGAATTTTTCAAATATTTTCGATTTATGTCTCATCAAATAGACATAACCATATCTTGACTTATCATCAGTAAAAGTCATGATGGATGTTGAACCATCATGAACGACATAATTTAATGGACCAGACACATCATTGTGTACTAGCTCCAATAAATATTCATCACGGTGTCCAATACCAATAAATGAGGCCTTTATCATTATCCCTTGATACATGACTCACAAATCAGATAAGTATCTCCGGTTAGATCTTCAATTAAACATTCCTTAACCAATTTTGATAGACGTCTAATATTTATGTGGCCCAATCTCATAAGCCATAATTCAGTATTATTTAATTCAGATTCTCTATATTAAAGACATCTTGATATATTTCCAAAACATAATTACCATTAGATAAAGAACATTCATATATCAAATAGTTGTCTTTATCATATAAACAGAAAACACTATATTTAATGTTTATTTTATAACCATCTTTATCGAATATTCATAACGATATTATCTGTCTGATAACAGATAGTAGATAATAACAGTCATATAAAATTAATTTACATCCATTAGGGAGATCTATAGCAACCGTTTCTATGACTCTTACATCCAATGTCTTGCCATTCCCAACTCTAAGATGGATCTCCATTTTATTCAGCCGTCTTTCTAACTCTCATCACTTGTATGGAGTTGTAAATATTAGTGGGACTACTGGTATCTAACACCCAACCACTATTTCATGTAAGGCTAATGAGATGTCAATAATAGGAAAAATACAAAGTGTATCTATAGTTCTTGCTTTTCCTTTCAGCTCTAAACAATCACGTTTCCAATGTCCAGACTTTTGGAAATGTGGATATGCATCATAAGCTACACGCGGCCTTGCAGTTTTTTCTTGGAGTCTTTCTTTTTATTTCCCATTTTAATCTTCTTAGACTTCCTAGAAGTCTTTGAAGAGCTTGCTCCACCATAAAGTGAGATTCCCTTTCTTCAAATAATATTTCGTCAAGCATAACATGTTGTGAAGCTCTTCATATGTGGCTTGCATCGAATGCATCAAAAAACCAACATATGTACCGCGTAAAGTAGAAAAAATCAATTTTTGGCCTATCCTTTCATATATCCCAATGTCCTATCGTCCAAATATCAGATCTTGTCAATCATGTTCAAAACATGAATGCTAACCACTACTTCATCCTTGAGCGTAGCATGCAACAATTCCTTAGACTTCTGATATATCTCAATTTCTTGATTTGCTTCAAACAACTCCTAGAGTGTTCTCATAATGCTCCAAGCATTTGGTACATCTATGTATTATCTAAGAAAATCAGGAACAAATTTGATAGACATTGGATTGAGTGTAACATACCTCAATCGTTCTGACTCCAAAACAATGTGATTGTTCATCTCTTACTCTAACTAGTTCGAGGCTTCTTTCAGTTTTTTGGAATCCAAAAATCGTGCTAATGGATTTACGACAGCCTTCTACAAGACAACAATTAAACACTAATAGAACATTTTCATTTCAATATAAAAACACTAATATGGTTATGAATTTTAAATCTATTAGTGCTTTCCCACTACTTTACGTCATTTCGTAATCTACCTTAACGGAACAATAGAAATTTTGACAATCAAAATTTCATAACGCGAAGTGGATCATATATCATTTACTCAAGCCTCACAATAATGACGGTCGTGGCCTTCATAAACTCATTAGGTAGACCTCAAAGGTCAATCACATTCATATGACTCCTAAGTTTGGTTCTGAATCATTTCTTATTCTCACAATAATGACGGTATTGGATTAAGATGTGTTCCAGGTGTATATTTTTCAATGTGCACTAATGAGCTTCGTAAGTACACCCTACAATAATGATGATATTAGGTGACTATGTCAAGCCATCATGCTACGTTTAATGTTTTACCGGAGTGACTTATACCATCACAATAATGAAGGTATTGTGCATAAGTAATAAGAACTCATTCATCTCTGTATTGATAAGATAAACCATCCAATAATGCTATAGCATTATTAATACTATTACTTAAAATAAAGTAATCACCTAATCACATGAGATTTATGACAATCAAGTAATTAACATGCTTGGGTCAAAATAAAAATTTTAATTTAAAACATGCAGTGCATATCCAATATGACTTAAGTATAATTAAATTAAAATTACAGAGGCATAGATTCAAATACATGTCAAACATGAAACATGTGTTGTGTGGTTAAGATCTGCTCTGATACCGTCCTGTTGGGGCGGATGTGGGACCCCTAGGGTTGGATCGGTGCCCCTCGTAGCGGAAGTGGGTCTAATCCATAGATATCAAGCATGAGTATATTTTTAAATAATTTAATGAACAACTATATTCCATTACGAGTGCATAGGAAAAAACTGGGCTGAATCGGAGTTCGAAAACTCAAAATCGGAAGAAAATAAATTTCAACGTGCGCTGAACACAAATTTATTTATTATTAATTTTTCTTCACCATCTCTCTGGAAACAGAGAGCTGATGGAATTGAGTTTTTAACTCAATTTATTTCCAACCTTCCCTAAACACTTCTAAACACCCAAAATTAATTTTTTAACATCAAAACCAACATCAACACATGTTAAAGAATAAAATCATGTTTTTTAAAATATCAAATATTTTTACAAAAAAAGATAAATTTATTCTAAATATGCACATGCATAAATTTTGAATCTAAAACACAAACCAAATTAGAATCTTATAATGAAATGACTCATGAACAATTCTATGTCACTCAAAGGTGGTCAAGTGATTCTAGAATGGTGGCAATAGCGCTAAGCTTTTATCTAGAGTTACAAACTCAAATTTTAAGTTCATGTCTAACATGAATATTTTTGACCCAATCACAAATATATTGTGTTTACGCTTCCAAAGTATCCATACACAAATTTATTAGCCTTATTTCAACTTTAAGCTATGTTAATATGTATCGAATACATAATAAATCACTATATATTTCACTAATGATAACTGAGTAATGAAAACATAGATTTAGAGAATATCAAACTTACCTCACAAGCTTGATTCCAAGATCCAATCTTCTTCTCCTTATTGAAAAATGTAGATAACATCCAAAGCTTCTTTAAACACTTATTTTACTTAGGCTAATATCTCTAATTCTTGCTTACTTTAGCTTTCTCAAGCTTGATTAAAAACTTGCTCAAGCTTGCCTTTTATAATGAAGTTTTAGAAATTTTTAATTAATAAACGTTTTAATCAACTCTTAGGTAGGCTTAATCATTAATTTGTCCAAATATGTATAATCAGGGGTGACTAATCACCTTAGTCTATCACTTTGATTTAATCCAATTAAATCTAGACAAAGTTTAACCAATTGATTAGTTCATTGTCTGCTACTTTGATTTAATCCAATTAAATAAAGCCAAATCCACATATTATTACATATTTTGTAATTACCAAAATATCCTCTAATGGAAGAGATATTTATTAAATTACAACAAAACCTTTATGTGATTTTGGCTTAATCCAATTGGGTCAAAGTAAATAATTAATGTTATCCAATAATATTTAATTATTTTAATTGATAATTATAATATCAAATATTATAAATTATCAAACAATATCGGCTACCAAATGTTCAACGAGTACACTTTACATTATGAGACTCTCTAAATCCAGACACGTTCGTTATATAAGCCTAGTTTAATGTACGTAATTCGGACACATATGAATTTATGAAGAACACGAACAGCCTTGGTCATCATATATGTTTAACAATCACTTCATCGTAGGCTATCCGAGTTGTGCATAAGAAACATAGATTACACCGTCAAGTATCCAAGACACACTTCTCATATTATCGACATGTCCACGATTCTTTACAACTAATCAGAACATCATTTCTGATATATGCGATCAACCCTAGGTGATCGGCCTTGGTCAAAGTCTTAAAAATTGTGACTTACTCACATAGATACCTAAACCCCTTGTGGTACACATACATGCCGACAGATCATATCTTGATACACACTTGATTAACGAGTGAATCGATCCACACCCAACGAACATCT